>JABCKI010000041.1:0-56859 GCA_018282025.1 Sphagnurus paluster | reverse complement strand
ACGTGTGGGAGTTTGGATAATTACATAACATTTTGACATAAGCAGGCCACTTTCCCAGGCCTCGCTCGTTAAGGATTTAGATGTACGGGGGCCTATGCCGGCCGTTCATATGACGTCTGTTTTCAGCTTCTCGTAGGAGCTTGACGAATAACGTTGATAGGAATTCGAATAAGATTGCCCTAGCATTCAGCCTGAGGTATACTTAGCTGGTTTGAGGGGAAGAGAATTTGAATTTTTGAACTGTACATCCAAGTACTTGTACATGGGTCCAGCTATTATAGTTGCCGCGGAGCCCAGATGGGAGGAGAAAAGACATCGTCCATCCAAACGAGACGGCGATGAGAATGGCAGATTAGACCTTACAAACGCCGACGATCTCCTGTTGCAACACGCAGAGAACAAAGAAGACGCCGGCTGCGTAAGGGCAGCCGGCACCTGCAATAAGACGTCCTCGAGAGTATGTAGCGTATCTGTGATCGCAACTTGCGGGAAGAGTTTCTCCAGATACCCCGCTCCACAGTCTGCAGGCAGCAATCCAAACCTGAGTTGGGATGTTCGTGGGGTTGGTGATCTAGAAGAACAATCGATTCAAGTGAGAAACTGTCGAGACAGCATGAAACTTACATACAGTCAAGCTCTTTGCCGTACCTGTGTCAGGCTTGTTCCCGTTAAAAATTCCGCAAGCTTGAAGTCGTGGCCGAAGCTAGCCACAGTGGTTTGGTTTGACGATAATAAACGTATCCATATTTCGCTCGTCCCTAATGATCCCAGTCATGTACGACTTTGTCGATGAAACGCTCTTTCACTATAATGGGCGAAGAAATGACCACCCGGCACGGCCTCTGCGAAGATGGAACGAGTTACGTCGGCGGTCGCCAGAGACAGGAATGGAAAGGATGTGACGCGGGTTAGATACGCACTATATGGGTCAAAGGGCGCCCTTTCCTATGTCAACCCGTTTCATGACGGTCGGGGCCCGTCGTGCTCACTGCTACACATCCCTGTATCGTTGCCAGCCCGCAGGTATATAATCCATTGAAGATAACTGACCCACCCATCCTTCATCATGTTCAGCGCAATGCGCCTCTACCAAGCCATTCTCCTAGCACTGCTGGCCAGTCCTATCCGTGCTCTCCCACAAACCGTACCTGGCCCCTCTACTTCCAGTCTCCAGGTTAGCCTCGCCACAGGCACCTTCCTCGGGGCTACCACGACCGCCGGCATCGAACGTTGGCTAGGTATCCGATACGCACAACCGCCAGTCGGCGCCCTACGCTTCAAGGCGCCTCTACCGCTCGCGCCGTCGCCTTCCACCGTTGTCGACGCATCGAACTACGGAAATGTATGCCCGCAACCCGCCAATGCTGCGCTAGGCGCCCCAGTCGCCGAAGATTGCCTGAATCTCAATGTATGTCTTCGGGCGGGATAATCTCGACTGGTCAATAACGTGGGCTATGTAGGTTTACAGGCCCCAGGGGACACCTGCGAACGCGAAGTTGCCTGTGTTAGTATGGATCTACGTACGTTTTATTGCTATGTCCACCTTTTGGCTCGATTGACGCATCTTTCAGGGCGGTGCGTTTACCAGCGGGTAAGATCTTTCTTCTACCAAAGGTCCCGTACACCTCACCTATGATTGTGCGACAGTGCCTCTTCTGTAGCCTCCCTGGACCCAACCCGTAAGCTTGAACTTGCATGAGTCGTTCAATTTGGCTGACATGACTCTAGGTATCATCAACCGCAGCGTTGAAAATGGCAAACCGATCATGTTTGTTGCATTGTAAGCCGGTTTCTTCGAAGTCAACTTTTCATTTCACAAACTGGCAATCGAAACCAGCAACTACCGTGTTAATACCTTCGGATTCGTGCGTCTGGTATTCTCGGCCTGAAGTCATTGTATACTTATGCAGTTGCACAGCTTGCGAGTGCCAGTGTCCCACCAGAGGATTTGAATGCTGGCCTCCAGGACCAGCGCGCTGCCTTGCTCTTCGTGAAGCAGAATATCGCCGCATTCGGAGGCGACCCTGCAAAAGTGTGTTCTTGTCTTGCGTTTCTTCGAACACTCTCTGACCAACTTTTGCAGGTTACCATCTGGGGCCAGGTACTTAAGGCTCAATCTCACACTGGCTTATACTGACAAACTAAATAAACAAGTCTGCTGGCGGCGGCAGTGTGGAGGCACACCTGGTCTACCCTGCGCCGGAGCCGCTTTTCCGAGCGGGAATTGCCGACTCTTCGACCGGGCCCTTGTCAGTGCCTTCCTGGTATCTCTATTACCGGTCTAACCATCTTTATCCAGCAAATCCTCTCCCGACGCTGCAAGCTATGATCTTCCAGGGAACCCTTTCGCACGCCTCCTCGCTGCTACGGGGTGCTCTGCTGGCTCTGGCGCGTTCGCTTGCCTTCAGCAGTTACCTTACGAAGTATACCCACCCAAACATTTCAGGGACCAAATCACTCACCGATACATGTAGACGCTACTCAACGCAAGCAACAGCCAAATCGCAGCGACACTGAACGGACAGGTGTGGCAACCCGCCGTCGGGCCCACTGGGAGCCTCATCCCCGAGCGCGCCTCCGCACGGATCGCTCGTGGAGAGTTCTTGCGCGTCCCATATCTTGCGGGTACCAACGTGCGCATTATACTTCCCTTCTTCCAAGCCTCTCACTAACCGACATACGTCGTAAACAGGTGAACGAAGGCACCTCATTCAGCACGACCCTGCGAGGACTATCTCTGACTGGCGCAGCGCAAGACGCAGCATTCGACGCGTTCGTCGCGAGCCCTCTGCTCGCCTCGAGCGCAGGCACCCTCCCCGCCTCCATGCTCAACCGTCTGCACGAGCTGTACCCCGCGAACGACCCGCAGCTCGGCGCGCCGTCGAACACGGGGGATTCGCTGTTCGATCGCGCGGCGGCGTGGTACACCGATGCGATCTACTTGGCGCCGCGGAGGCTGTTTTTCGATCAGGCGAGTAAAGGGCAGGGCAAGGTGTGGGGGTATTACTTCAGGGAGGTGATACCGGGGAATAACGCCATACTGGGCGGTACGTCGAGATCGCTTCTCTTTGTCTTTGATGAGTTGAGTTGATCGGAATGGATAGTTGCACACTCGACGGACCTGCAGATGCTGTTTGGGGCGCTGCCGGCTGCTGCGGTGGACGTAGAGGCGGAGCTGGCCAATAAGATGCGGGATTATTATATTAATTTCGTGCATGACCTCAATCCTGGCGGTGCGTGTGGCGCTTTGCTTTGACTTTTCTTTGGACTTGCAGACTGAATGATATGCACCCAGACGACTGGCCGATGTACGCGCCTACATCGCGGAACATCATGCAGCTGAAGCGGGACAACGTGACGGTCATACCAGACGGTGCGTGTTTTCACTTTCATGTTTGTACAGTGCTCATCATATTATGTATCACAGATTGGGATGTGGAGAAGACGAATTTCTTGAACTCTGCAGAGGTCTTGGCCGAGTTCCAGAAGTGATACTTTATGGCGACGGCTTGTATTTCCGAACCGAGTTGAAAGATTACTCAACGCCTTTCATGACAGTAGCGTCAGAAAAACAAATCATTTGCAGAATCGTGTCCAGGACCGAGTGTAGCAGCTTGAAGTAGGCTTCTTTCCGTCTCGCAGACGCAACGTTGGCGTTGAGCAATCCTGCGAATCTGTAGCCATAACCTGATTGATTTATCAAAGCCAAAGGCTGCCATCGTCCTCACCGGGCCCTAAGAAATGCCTGTTTTAGTCGTTCGGTCGGATACAAATATCACAAGCCCGCGCGGGTTCAAGGGGGACTTATAAACGCCTTTTGGGACGCTTGTTAGTCCGTGCCGGGTGCAAAGCCGTGTAATTGCGCACTAACTCTGCGGGCAACGATGTCGACACCGTCTCTACAACACACTAGGTCAAACTGTGTACAACTTCCTCGTAAATTGTGTTTATCCTTTGCTGCGCTAGCTCCCCACGCAAGAATCTTGTCCTCCCATTTCAACCAGGCTTGCGACCAAACATAACTGAGCTTCATGCTGCAATTTTCGCTTATCAATTGTGGCGCTAAGCTACATAGTTGCTGCAGTGGAACTCACGCATCTAGAACAAATCCATTTATCTACGATTATTTTTTACCCTTCAACCTTTATAGGGGTGTAAAAAAGATGAAACAAATTACCCAGCTCAATGACTAATCGATTTGACTCTCCAGTGTCCAATGTTCAAACGTTCAACATTCAACCTTTGACCTCCCGTCGCTTTTACCTCCCATCTCCCTGAAATGTTGTATTCCACCGCGCTAAAGCTCACGCCTAAGAATAATACCGAGAATCGTACAACATCCATACACACACCCGCACCCGCACCCACTCGCGCGTTCAACACTACCACCTGCACCACCCCCAAAAACTCCCGCACGGAGCTCGAAATACAAAAGGGAAAGGGAAATATCCACCACCAAAGGGAAGCCACAACTCGGGAAAAGCCCAAGGTGGATGCGGAGGCGGAGGCGGAAGATGTGATCAAGCGAAGGGCAGAGCGCGCAGTCGAAATCGCCGACTATAGAATCGCCATTGACGTGCGTTACTCCGAGTTACCTACCTCCAGTGTCCTTTTCAAACAATTTTTCCCCCTTTCAGAACCTTCGGAAAGAGCGGCGCAAGCGACACCCACCGCCTCCGTTCGACCCCGCCGTAAGTATTATTCCAATGAGCACCATTTTCCGCTAACACACAGAAAATAACTGATGGGTCGCTCTGAAAGGACGCATTGGGCTCATACGAGAGAATGATGGCGTGGATGAAGCGCAATCCGTCGGAGGAGACTTTGAGGCTGATCGAGGAAGAGAAGAAGCTCACAGCACAGCACATAGCCGGGATGCTTGACGAAGGCAAGGTTCACATTTTCTAGAATTTCCGTCATAAATCTTGCTACTCGCCTGAATCCCTCTACAGAGAGAGACGCGATCGACCAAAGGGAGGCTGAGGCTCTCGCAGAATGTCCATGGGAATAGGATGGACATAAATTATAAACTAACAGTAGGCCGCCTTGATTACTCTCACACAATCTGGCCAATAAGTGTTGGCATAATCGGGATAGATATTCACCAACGCGTCCATTACTTCTCCGAGCATCGAGAGACGTTTGTTTCTGCTTGCCGCCTCTCCCACCGATCAAGAATCCAGTTCTCGACCGATACCACGCCAGCCCTGCGCTTGAAGCGAAATCTCCCCATGAATGTGTTTTGTCGACTGTAAGCTTGTTCGATGGTAGAGGAACGGACCATGAGGATAATATCCTCGTTCCTGAGAGTCACGTTCTGCATGGTGCGTGCCAAAAATTCGCTACGTGGTATGGGTTCCAGTGAAACCAGATTCACCGCTCGCTTGTGACTGTATCTTAGCTTCCCATTATTATCGATCGTGATAGAGGATAGGGGATTTGTTGGTTACACTGCGGGTTATAGATATTATGGGCTGGGATATAATCTCGGGTGTCTTGACCGTGTGGTGCCGATAGGTAGCCATGAGTTTTGCTGGTGTGGGGATGGTGGTGTAATATGAAGAATCGGCAATAAAATCAACATTATCTTGAGTAAGCTATGAGAGCCGGTGTGGAGGAACGCATGGTTAGGAGCTGGAGCTGTTTGGGACGCGGAAGTATGGTCAATGATGGCGACCGCGAAACCTTCGCAAAGGTTTCCTGGCCTCAAGGTCGAGCTCCGTACCGCTTTCTCGTACGCTGAGTTTATCGGCGTCTGTTGAATTGCGCCCCTCAGGAATCGTCTCCTTTCCCCTGCGCTCATAACGGCTCCTATATCCTCGAACAGCCCAAGATCGGTGTAGGGTGTGTGTTGCCACACATAGGCGTAAGCGTCGCGCAGGGATTCTTCGGTAAGGAATGTATTTTGCATCTGTTCTGGAGATAGTTTGAAAATAAAAGGGGGAGCGCATTTCCTACCTTTAATATGTCGATTTTGAGGCTGACCATCATCAGTCCAGGTGCAGGTGGCTGACCCGACAGCTGCCAAGTAATCTGCCGCTCACCTCAAGACGGACAATATTTGTAAATCCAGGGAGGATGAAAAGAGAAAAATGGACGTGTTGAGGTTTGCAGTGTGCGGGTGAGCGAGCGGTGTAGATGTGTGGCGCTTGCTCGCTCGGGTAGCAGAAGGTGACTGCGCAGGTTTTCGTGTTCAAATCAGCGACTTTATGTTGAACATGGAGTTGAAGGTGCCAAAATGAAAGGATGCGCAGCATCTCAAGGGGCGAGGGGGTGCGATGAACGAAACCCCGAGGTCAACCCACCGGCACTTATGTAATCTCTCTCTCTCTCTATTTCTTGGATCTATTCGTACCACATCCGTCGCGCTTTTTCGCGTTGAGATATCTGTCTTTTATTGAGTTAAAAATTAACTAGGAACGTGAGCGAAGTGCCGCGCCTGCAGCTGTGGCGCACCCACCTGTGTCCACCTGTAAGAAAATTGCCTCACTCTGCTAATATATATATATATAGATCTGATCAAAATAAAAGACGTTTTCTGCGCCTCCTCACGGACGTAGACTGTGTCATCGGGTCGTCATTGGCGCCCAGTACCAGTACACAAGCAGTGTGCAATGAGCAAACGAGCGGCGGGCGATAATCGCAATACGAAGCGGGCGCTGATTCAACAAGTTGCATGAACCGAAGCGCTGACCACGTAGCCTTCATTGAACGCCGGACGTCGAACGCGGCCCAGGGGGAGCGTAATCAGAGCAGTCCGAGTCGATAAGAGCGACACAACGGGGGGGCGGTATTTTTGTGCGTCATGTCGCTGGTCGCCTGGATAAAATAGGGGTTCTGCGCCTGCTGAAAATGATATCGGCACCGAACTCAAGTTCCAGCCCAGCCCGAGTCGTTAGCGGCTTGTACGTGAGTCTGAAATGAGCGAGTGATGTGGCGTGGTGGGCGAGGACCAGCGCCGTGGTCCGGGGAGCGTGTTCGAAGTGGTAGGTTGAGTCGAAAGTGTGCTACTTGATCCTTGATCCGCCAGAGTGTCGTCGCGAGTCGAGTGTCGAGTGTCGAGTGTCGCGAATGATGTCGATAAGGTGGAGATGGGAGGATTGGCGGTGGGATGTGCCCGATGCCGGCGCTTCGTTTGAATAAATTGAATTTGACCTGCATGAGCGTGAGTACTGAGAGTCGACCGCAGAAAGCCAGTCCGAATCGACGAGAACGAAACAGTGGTACAGGCGGTGTTCGTCGTGTCGCTTGTCGCTTTTCGGTTGCATACACCTGTACTCGTCAGCGTAACCTGTATCGCCACCTTCATATATGGATCCAGTAGTAAGTACTGATATCGAGGGTGCAGCAGCACTACTTGGTATAGAATCGAACCGGGCCCGCGGCGTTCAAGGTATACATACGCCATGCGCCTCCACATGGACATGGACATGCGTGCGCGCCAAGTGACGTTTGACAGGAAGCTCGAAACTCGAAACTCTGAGCTTGGAGCGCGACGGCGGACATGCCGCCGGTATCATCATATCCCAGTATAACGTACGACGTATGACGGGGAGAGCCGAAACAGTCACTCTGTAGATGGCAGGATGGCAGGAGTCGAGGCTCGAGACTGTGTCCCTATGCGTGTATTTGACATCAAGTTGAAGTTGAAGTTGAAGGTGACGGCGGGGCTATCGCGGACGAAGCGCATCACTCGCGATGGCATCTGCGCATATGGATGGATAAAGTGTCGCGGGGATGGAGCCGCGCCTCCGCCGCCCATGACGCTATACGTGGTACATGATACATGATGTATCATATAGCATGTAGGAGGATGCCCCCTGTGGTGTGTGTGCATCTTCTGATGCAGATGCAGATGTCATGTCTATTGAAAGAGTAAGTACAAGTAAGTATGCGTGATGGTGATTCGGAACACGTACGGGCGCTCCATCAAGCACAAAACAACAGACCGCGACCTATTCGTCCCGAAGAGCCTCCACATATCAGTGTCAGTGCCCAGCCGCCGAGCGACCGCCGACGCCCATTCGGGAAGTGCGAAGAACGTTATCGCGCCCGCATCGGATTAGATTAATAGATTATCAGCAGCGTGCTGTAATGATTAAACGAAATGAATGAATGAATGAAATGGCAACGTCATCGTCGCGTACGCAAGGGTCCACTATCAGATTCATTATGGGGGATCTGCCGAATGCGGGGAACAGTGGAGCACGGGAATGACGACAGCGTGGTCAGCTGAGGCCAGTTGTGCCCAAACGAGTCAACAATAGCGACTATTATGGGCGAGGCGGGGGCTCGATATGGGCGGGCCAGATACCTCGTGGGCGGTGCCGGTGTCCCAAAAAGGGATGTGTGGGCTGGAGTGACAGGAGTGACATCATGGGGCCCGATAAGGATCTATTTTGGGCTGAGTGTCGATCTCAGTGGTTTTTTGTGATATCGAGAGAGATTGAGAGAGCGTCTAGGAGCGATGGCGCCTAGGAGAGCTGGGGTGAAAAATTGCGGGGGACGGTCGATCGCAAGGAGGGGGGGCACTGCCACAAGGGAGATCGGAGTGATCCGGTGTTGTCACGGGGGAGTGAGTCACGGTGAGGGATGCATGTGCTTGTTCCGGGTTGGTAGCCTCCTTTTGTGGAACGGCCATACTTAAGTTGCTGTTGGCCACAGCCCATTGTGATTGCAAGCCCTACAAATGTCGCTCGTTCAGACGTCTCTTCAGCTTCAGCTCCAGCCCCGCAAACGGACGTCTTCCTTCTCCCTCCACAATCCAGCCTTTGCTCCCAGCCCCCGTCCTGCAAAAGCCCCCCGCATCTCCACCGATATGGGTGCCTCTCTCCGCCGCACAGAGTCCTACATCAGCCTCGTCGATGCCGCTGCCGATCCAGCCCCCGCTGTCCCATCCACCCTCCCCTACCAGCGCACACTCCGCTACTACAAGGACCAGCGCGCCCTCCGCAAAGCAACCCTCCACTCCCTCTCCACCACTCCCCCGCTCACCATCCGCATCCGCCCCGACCCTCCTCGCCCCACCACCCCCACTCCCACTCCCACCCACACACCCAAATCCACACCCACACCCACCCCCGCCCCCAAACACAAACACAAACCGAAACAGCCACAACAAATCGTCGGCCTCAAACCGACACCCCCGCCGACCCCCGCCCGCCAGTCCTCCCCCCTCGCCCCCAAGCGCGCCATCCTCCCCGCCAGGCCCCACTTCCCCCGCTCCAGGCCCGAGCCCGACCTCCTCCGCAAGGCCATCCGCACCTGCATGCGCGCGTCCCCCGAGGGCCAGCACATCCTCCGCATGGGCCCCCGCCTTGCCCTCGCCACACGCGAGCTCGAGCGCCTCGTCGCTGGCCAGTCGGAGCCCGAGGACGTCGTCATGGCCGACGCCACATCGTCCCCGCCGACCCAGTCTGAACAGAGTGCGCCCCAGCCACTGGTCCTGAGCAAGTCGTGGGTCGTGGTTGGCGCTGAGGATTGGGAGATGGTCGATTGTGCCGCTTAGAGAACCCGGTATTATATCCCGTTGCACTGTGCCACCACCACTGGCACCAGCGCCGCTGTATTATGCCACCACCACCCCACACGCGCCCACTAAATAAGTGGTGGGTGCCGAGCCTGTTGTTGTATTTCTTTCCCTTTGTCTGTGTGTCCGTATCTCCCTCTCTTTCTTTTCAGGTTTAGGTTTCTTTGGGACACTACCACTACCACTATCGCTATCGCCATCACACACTCGTTCGTTGTCCTTGTACCCCACTCCGCCCACCCACCACTGCCACCACCACCATACGCATCCGCATATATGGCCACACCATTTTACCACCTATCATTATTCCCCGTCCATGTCTCTATTCACTGTTCTCTGTTCTCCGTTCTCTACTCTATTCTGTTGCAACATTAGCTCTCGATACTAACATCCCGTGCTCTATTACCTAGCTTACGCATCCCATCCCATACACTTCCTACACGCTGCCCAGCACTCCACACCACTGCCACGCCCCTGCTGCGGCCACGGCTCCATCACTACGTACTCAGTACTCAGCACTCAGCACTCACCCGGCGCTACCTTCCTGCTGTGTGCTCCGTGCTCCGTGCTCCGTGCTTGGCTACGTACTGCGCTTACCACGAACACGACACGTATACGTATACGTCTTACTCACACGTACCCCGGGTGCCCCGTATCGCCGTCTGTCTGTATGATTACCCTCTAAATCGAACTCGATTGATTACTGTCCGTCTAATCGAACTCGATTGATCACTCGCACTCGTCACTTGTCTGTCTTTGTCGTGCACGCCGTGAGTACTGGGTATTGGGTACTGCGACGTGTCCGTAGGTCTGCCGTATGTAAGTGGTGTGTACAGTGTACAGTGGTAGTGAGCAGCGAGCAGCGAGCACTGGGCACTGAGCTGCTCCTCAGTCCTCAGTCCTGGCTCCGTCCTGCTTCCTTCTTCCTGCTTCATGCTTCCTCGGGCTGCGTCCCGCGGATTCATGTCCATGTTCTGTCTGCAGTGCTTGGCTTTCATTCATCTCGCCTCCAGCAAACTTGGAACTTGGAACTTCGAAGGCGCCGCAGTACGGTACCGGTGGGTCTTGCAGTCTTGCGGTTTGCCCATGGAAGTTGCAACTTGCAACTTGCATGTTCCAAGTAGACGCAGGTGCCAAGTAGTATTTATTTAATGGTTAATATTTAGTACTCCTTGGCACTCCGAGTGGCGTAGGTATATGCATACATACATACACGAGCTCGAGTATACTTTACAGTGTATGAGTAGAAGTTCCGGCTGGGCTATGCAGGAAGCACTGATATCATACATGATGCCACGGTAAGTGCATCCAGGTGCAAGCGCCGTAATTATAATCGATACACACTGCACAGACGCGAGGCAGAGGCAGCAACTTGGGGCAAGTTGCAAGTTGCAAGGGATCAATCGATCACAGATCATGCTGGCGGCCTTCGCTCAGGCTGCCAGTGCCAGTGCACGCGCGGCGTCGGTACTGAGTACTGAGTACTGGGCGCCGGGCAGCGGGCTGTGGGCAGTGGACAGTGGATAAGATCGAATTCAATAACGCGATATTGCGCATATACAGCCCCAATGGTGCGGCGGCGGCAGCGGCGGCGGCGAGAGCTGAGCGAATAAAAAAAAAAATGAGCCGTCGGTCTTAGGGATCCAGCAGCGCGCGAGCTGTGACGGCGAGCCCGGACACGGAGCGGCAGTCAAGCAAGTATGTATGTATGTGTATGCATGCAGTGTACCTGAGGGCTACACTCACGTCATGAATTGTGCCGCACAGTGCACACCAAGCCCGAGCGCCGAGCGGCAGTGGTGACCTGGGTTTTGCACCTGCGTCTTGCGGCGCCGGCGGGACACTGCAAGTCGACCGTGGCGCGCGCGGGTGTGCGGGTGTGCCCCGGGAGGCATGTATTCCAGGTAATAGGTATGGCACAGTGCGTCGGTGGTCGGTGCGTCGGTGCTTCTCCGTCTCGGAGGTCAGTGTGATGATGATCGAATCGTGGCGACTAGGTCGGACTGGTGCCGAGGCGCAGGACGCACCGAGCCTGCTGTTTCACGCACCTACTTTCTTTGAGGCCGAGGCTGCATCGTATATTTATATAGAAAGATTAGAAACTGCGATCGCGCGCGGATGGGCGGGAGAAGATCAGCCTGAGCTCCGCCATATATTTTTTATCTTGTACTTTGCGTTGTCGCTCGATATCGCAGGTGGAATAGTATTCTGCAAATCCTGATTGAGATCGAGAAGGATTTCGGGTGTGCGATGCGCGCACATATGAGCTCGAGGATACATGAGGATACACCCGCTGCACGATGCAAGGCGAACGCGGACAGAGAGCACACTTATAGAGCTTGTGAGTCGGTCGGAGCATGGAAGAAACATGCATATGCTGCACGACGCGCGCTGAAGACCAGGAGTGCGGAAAACTGGACACCAGAACTCGGGTCTACTGTCCAGTGTTTCGAGGCCGGGAGTAGCACTATCCCGAGATCTAAATTGAACGGAAAAGTCGTAGCTTCAGCCTTCAGACTTCGCAGTAGCATGGCGTCGACATCTCCTTTAGCTCCAGCTTCAGTGCCCGAGTGTACAGAGAGTACTGAGCAGGTACTTCGACCTGTTCGGACAAATGGGCCATGTACCGCTCAACGTACAGGTGGTGGTGCTGGTAAACATTGAACGTTGAGCGTCGAGCGTTGAGCGCTGAGTGAAGCTGCGCTTCGATTGCAAGTTTCAAAGTTTAGGCCTTGGGGTTCATGCAAAAGGAATAAAGTGAAATACTTATAAAGACGAGCTACCACCACCAGCAGCATCGCATGTCCCATGTCCATGGTCATCACACCACAGAACTCCAACTCTAGAGAAGATCGTCCGAAAACGAGGGCCCGATGCGAACGTGCCAATATCTGAAACCTGTTACCGGAAAGCGCCTACTTAAAGTTAAAGCGGGGGTGGGGTGGAAGTGGAGGTGCGGGTGGCGGGTGCAGTGGAGGGAGTGGCCAACGAGGGTCAACGTTAACATTGGGTTCCTATCCACCGGGGTCCGGCACCGCCCGAACTCGACTGTACACATGCATTATCCCCGGGCTTCACGTCTTAACGTTCTATGTGCGTCTGTGGATTCGTCCAGCCTGAGGAGAGCTACCAATGTCCAACCTCGGAATGTACTACCGATATGGGCTAAACTTGGATCTCACATTAACGTTTCCTCCAATGCGCAATCGACCGCGCTTTTCTTCGCACCGTCGTAGAGTCGCTAGCACTGCGAGAACATTATTCTGGGAAGTGACTCGTCGAAGCCATCACGCTTACGGCTGTGGATATGCGACTCACGGCCTGCAGAGACCTCTCCGTGAACATTTCTGAATTGCTGGAGGGATCCCTTCTATACATCATGGCGCTGGCCGCTTCATACCCTGGCGGCCACGATAGGGCACTTTTGGCCGATAGTGTCTTCTAGCACACGCTTCGAAGACATAATAAGATGGGGCATTCTTCCGGAGTGATGGCAGGCTTTCAAGCTTACGGTAGCAAACTCCATTCAACACCTTGATTGTTTTGCTTTTGCGCGAGGGCCAAGCTCCGATCCGTAACTTGTACATACTCAGCACTCGTTTCCCTCTCAGAGAGACTCGCTGTTATCCTAGTTTCACGTGTATAACTCTTGCTGTTCTTCTTGAGGTTCTTCTTCCTGGGAAACTGACGGGGGTTACTCATCTTACTAGCAACGATCAAGAAAGAGCTGCAGCGAGAGTAGTACATACGGAGGATGCTGTATAAAAGCTTGGGACGTGGACACCGAGACTCCCCGAGCCCTCCACGTCTCTCGTCTCCGAAATGGTGTTCCTCAGGAAATTCCTCGTCTCTGTGTATCTGGCTGTCGTTTACACTTCTACCGCAAACGCGTTCCAGCCTTCCACCCACCGCACGCGCCATATCGGTAGCCGCGGCTTCAAAGTCGATGTCTACCACCCCGAGACCACCTTCGAGGCATGTGATCGAGCGCTGACCTTGCCAGGCTTATCTCTAATGCATGGGCGTACAGACATTCGGCGCTGGCCTCGAGCAGCCAGCGTCTGCCGCTCCCCAAGCGCTGTCCGAAGAATCAGTGTCTTTCGTGAAATCGCGACTCGGCGTCGACACAAGCAAGGTCTCCTTCAAGAGTGGCTACTCGACCAAGCTGAACAGGGTCGCCTATGTCAAGCAAGTCCATGTACGTCCATGATAAAAGCAGGTTTATCTCTCCCACTGAGCTCGTGTCTAGAACGGCGTGCCATTTGCCAACGCCGTCGCCAACATCGCCTGGAAGGGCAACAAGGTCGTTTCCTTCGGTTCATCATTCGTCAAGACAGGTAAGCACGCGCCTCTAATCGCGTTGGTTCAGCGTCCTCAGTCTCACTATGGAATTGGTATTCAGAAAAAATCGCCGACTCCACGCCTACCATCCCCGTTGAGGCGGCGATCACTGCTGCAGAGGCGGCACTAGAAGGCAAATATAACGGCCACCCCCCGACGCTCGAATATGTTGCCAGGCCAGATGGGTCCGTTGCGCTGACACACGTTGTGCAGATCCAGAGCGACCAGACCGGGGCCTGGTACGAGGCATTCGTCGACGCGCATTCCGGCGACGTGCTCTCTGTTACCGATTTCGTTTCGGACGCCACTGTAAGTCGACTTGTCCTATTGGCATATGATGTGGGCTCACTCTGATTATTCGCAGTACAAAGTTCTTCCTATCGAAAAGGAGACTCTGCCCGAGGGACAGGAAATTCGTGTTGACCCGCATGATATCCTCGCTTCGCCTCTGGCTTGGCACGACGATGGAACAGGGAGGACCAACAACACTTCGTAAGCTACATCACACCCTTCTCAGACGAAAAAAATAAAATATAGATGTGTAATAGGGGCAACAACGTAATGGCCTACAAGGGCACCACCGGCGTAACCCTGGAGAGCTCCAGAGGCTTGCTAGTTTTCAACTATACCTACGACGACAGCATCGCCCCCACGGAAGGCCAGAACGTGGATGCCGCGCGCACCAACGCGTTCTACATCATCAACACTGTACATGACTTTTCCTACCGCTACGGCTTCACAGAGGCAGCGTTCAACTTCCAGACGAACAACTTTGGCAAGGGCGGGAAAGAAAACGACCGCGTGCTAATTGAGGTGCAGGCTCCCGGAGGAACCAACAACGCCAACTTTGCCAGTCCTCCCGAGTTCGTTTTTTAAAACTTATGCTCTGTGCTGTGATTAGCCTGCTGATCGATTTTGATATACATATAGTGGCCAGTCGGGGAGTTGCAGGATGTACCTGTGGACGCGCACCCCCGTGTTTCGCGACGGTGCACTCGAGAACGATATCATTGTGCACGAGATGACCCACGGCATCACCAACCGCATGACCGGCGGCGGGACTGGACGATGCCTGCAGAGCGTCGAAGCCGGCGGTATGGGCGAGGGCTGGTCTGATGCACTCGCCGAGTATGTCTTCCTGACATCTTCTCCTTTGATCTTTGCTCTTGTTGATGCGTTTTATTAGATGGACACAGCAAAAGTCAGGCACTGTCGAAGACTACATTCTTGGGCAATATGTCACCAACAACCCAAACGGAATCCGTACATATCCCTACTCAACCAATGTGTATGTCACCAATAGCTCGCTATTATTTATACACCGCATTGACTGTTATCTCAGGACCACCAACCCCCTTCGTTACTCGAGCATCGCCGCCCTCAACGAAGTCCACAGGGTAGGCGAGGTCTGGGCCAACATGCTCCACAACGTCTATGCTGCTCTCGTGGAGAAACACGAATGGTCAGAAAACGCACGCACCAACCCTGACGGCACTGGGGGCAACGTCGTGTACCTCCACCTCTTCATTGATGCCCTGGCGCTCCAGCCGTGCACCCCAACATGTACGTCTGTCCTCTATATTTTCTTTCGTGTTTTGCTTCATCTGTGGATCGTCTACAGTTGTTGCTGCACGAGATGCGTGGATCCAGGCCGATATTAACCGCTACAATGGCGAGAACGTGTGTCTCATCTGGAAAGCCTTTGCCAGCCGCGGTCTTGGTGTCAACGCGGCCAAGTATGTCGACGATAGCTCGGTGCCCAGTGCGTGTGCCTGAGTTATTGTGCATTGGTATACGTGGAATACTTCGTAATTTATTGTTGGACACCAATATTTAACCCCGATGCAGTATGTTGGTACTCTGTATACCTAGACATAAAAATGTGGATTTCCGCTTAGTTTTCAATATTCCATATTTCTTTTTTACGGGGATTCAAGATTATTTAACCTGCGTCACCGCATTAATATTCCTAGGGTGGTTTCATTTCTGTCAGATTCTTCACTCCGTGGATTACTAGGTGAAATATCCCCGTCCAACTCTTCTTTAAATAAAATATTAATTCCTTTGGGATAAAACGCGACAAGAAAGGTCAGGAGACGTACCAGAACCCATGAATTCGCGCCACTCCTGTACTCTTCCTCGGAAAGGGGTTTCCTCTTCATCGACTCATACCATTCGATCCTCACTGTATCCCTCTTGGCCTCGTCGTGGATCTAGGTTTCCAGTCAAAAGAGAATTTTATACGATACATAAAAACCTAGGGGTTAAAGCAAGACGAGCAGTAACATACGTCCTTGATCCATTGTGGGGTGACGAGATACACCGCATATCTTGTCTGTAAATGCAAGAGAAGTATGATTTATTTCGGGAACGTCGATCTCGGATTAAGTTAAGCATACGCGATCGTTTGTCCAAAATCTCTCAAATTTTCCGACCCTCAAATGATCATGGTAGAAGCTGGACTTGAATCGGCTCTGCGCAGTGATATTTTTTTGTCTGCGTCTTTCTCGCTTCTTTTTCGGACTTTTAGTGGTGGCAGCTATTTTGGAAGTTTCCTCCGCAGCCTGTGCTGAAGTAGCGGCAGTGCCTTCAACGAGGGTCCGCTTATCCAACTTGACCTCCTTTATCGTGGTTTTGAGTGACTATACATGTACCAGAGCCTAACCGGGCGAGAAGGTTGAATAATTCTCTAGAGGCCTCTTCAATAACTCTAGGGCTGGGCATTGCCAATCGCAGGCCGCAAATTTTTGAGTGTTGAGTTCGGTGTGTCACGTTGTCTTCCAGTCTTCGTATCTGGAGAATTGATCCCGTAGCGCTAGAAATTAATCAATTTTGGGAATGAGAGGGTTAGAACGGTCTGAAAAAAGTGGATGCGCAAAGCCAAAGCTTTGGTCAGCTTATTATATAATTGCGCCACCAAGGTGACCGGCACGTGGCGACTTCCGAATAGGCAATATCTCCTCTTTTGGCTGCCAAGTTTGAATAAAATGAAGGTCCTCGTTTTAAGAATTGATCTTTTTGAACTTAGTTTCAGTTTATTCTTCAATGAGAATTCTTTGAATGGAGCAAGTTGGCAAAACTATTTATTTATTCTCTTCGATTTCTTCAATCTTACTACGGTATGTCTGAAATAATCGATCGTGTTGATCGCGTGGAACGAAGACCTAGGACTGCGTCGATTGAAGAAATATTTACCTGTATCCTCCGCGCATTCGTTTAACTACCGAGGATGAACATACCAGATGGAATGGCCTCCACCAGGTCTTCCTCAAACTAATAGACCTCCAGAGTCTAAATTTAAAATTTAAAAAAATCGACGGTGGGCTGTTGAAGGTGTTGGGAAATTTAATCAGATTAAGGTCGCAAGGTAGTATTCCTGCCTTCTAAATTCTTACTTGTTTGTTACTTTTTCGTTTACCTCACGCCTTGAGTGACTATTTCGAAGCATCAATTTTATTCAAATTCTTAGATAGCATCCTTGTGATCATTTAACCTAATCACAAAAATCGAGTACTTGATCTCGTTTTCGGCGAGGTACGTGCGTACCTTATTTTTGGGAACACTGCAGAGTGCGCCCCAATTTCGCCCCAATTTCTTGGACTCCAGAAGGAGGTGGAACGGACAATGCGTGTTTTCCAACTCACCCTGTTCAAAAACCCGCACCATTTCAGCTGCGTCCAAGTCACTCGCAGGTGAGGGCGTAGGGGAAAGCGGGGATTCGGCTTTGGGCTCAAAAAGCGCGGGAAGGAGAATTTCTGTGAGCGGCGTGAGGTGCAGGCATCATTCTGTATTGTGTACCTCTGTTAATCACTGCCTGCTGTAAAGATGGATATATTTGACTTTGGGCGGATATTTGAGTCCTATTTATCAAGCGTCCGACTCGTATCTTAGTGTCAGCGTCTTAATGTCATGATCCCAATAATTGTACTTTTCTACCAGTGAAACCTGAGAAAAGGGTCAGCGGCGCACCAGCGGCTGGCGTCGGCGTGTCGACCCTGGGTCAATATTTCAATGATAAAGCTCAGGCCCCAGGCGTAGAGCAGCGGCGCGCGATCGAGCTGTGCCACTATGGGCTGGTCACACAGTATACAGGGCCATGGCAGGCAGGTACACACGCCCGCACACGGAGCGCCGACCGCCGAGCGGCAATGGCAGCCTGAGTCTTGGGGCGCCGGCGGGATACCGCGAGGCGACCCTGGGGCTTGCGGGTGCCTCGGAAGGCGATATAAGGGAATATATCGTAAGTGACGATATGACGCAATGCGTCGGTGTGTGGGTGCATCCTCAGTCTCGGGGGCTGGATGATGATCGGACGGTGTTGCCCAATACCGGAGCGCACGCCAGGCCGAACCTGTTGTTTCTGTCATCCATCGGTGACTCGTCCTTGTATTCCTGTGGGGCCCTGACCTATATCTAGTCCCGCCTGGATAAGAAAAGATCAGGTGCGCCATATATGTTAGTAATATTCGTTCGATATGCATCGTGCAATGCATATGCATACACGTAAGAGGACAAGGACACGCCCAGTTTCCAGCGAAGTAGCGAAGTGCAGCTCGAAGCATACCAACCATTGTGCACAAAGAGGATATTCGTAGAACAAGGCCGTTGTTCGAAGCATGGCAGATGCATGCCGCTTGACTGCTGAAGACTCGGACAACAACAAGGACACTAGAGCTCGTGGCCGGAGTTATGAGCATGCCGATATTTAAATTGAATCGACAGTAGAACGTTGTTAACGTTGACAGTCGTAGATTTGGACCTGGCAGCAGGATAACGTCAATCCTTTTGTGAGCGACTACATACTCATGAGCAAGCACTTGGACCTGCTGGTATTCCGCATTTCGAAGAAAAACATGCGCATGGATGGCAGTCATAATCAACACTCTGCAGATTATGATGGTCACCTGCACCGGAATTGGTTCGGAGGAAGGTCGAGTCCGAGCCGGGATCCGCTTCAGCCGCCTCCAGTCTTCTTCTTCCCACTATCCGTCATTCATTCATCCGTCATCCGTCATCCATGTCATCCTCCATTCGTAACTATCAAAATACTATGTAAGTCCATCCACCATGCCTCCTACACTAGAGCTGTTCAAGTTTCAGTTTCACAGCAGGTGGGAAACCCTGATTAAATGGAAACAGTAGTGCGAAACGCGTACCCCGTCGATGTCTAAGTGCCAGTCTTCGTTACCAAGATAATAGCTACTACTCATTCAAGTAGAATATGTAGTACGGAGGTACAGGGGCAGGCACGGTTTTGTATGCCACTGTTACAGAAGTGCGACGTACGAGGAAAACAGTTAAAGTTTAGCGCGCCTCGGACATTAATGGGCTGGGCGGGAATGGGGGTTGAGATGGTGGTGAGGGATGTATTACAGTTACAGTTGCAGGTAACCCGGAACGGTATTAAATATACGGGAAGGAGCGGGTGGAAAGGCGACCGGTTTCAGCTGTCGCGAGCACGCAATTCAAAGATGTTGATGAGGATAGTTGGTTAGATGATCGTGGTGGTATTACTAGCGACGCTATACGCGTTACGCTCCCTTCCACAGTGATTGAATTAACTGTAATTGATAGTAGGCGTCATTTACAGGAGCGACAGTTGGTTTGCAATTGAAGGGAACGTTGATTCTTGATTTCGAGTTGACATTGATAGCAGGGAGTGGCGTGAGATGATGACGAGAGTTTTTATGATAACGAAACCCCTAGATGCTGTGAAATGTTACAGGGCGAACGAAGTGGCAGCAGGGGTCGAACACGCGGGGACAGGGGGCAGGGGATCAAAGGAGAGCAGGGCGAGCTGCGGTAGTTGTGCGGGTGCGAGGTACCTATAGGCTGCCTATAGGTGGTGATAAATAATGGCGGGGAGTCGCGAGTATACCGGAGTCGAATAGAAGCAGCCAAGACGAATGAAAGGAGAAGGAAGGAGAAAGACAAGTGCGAGGGTGGTTACCACTACGACCCCGCGTCAGTTTCGTCTATACATATACAGGAAAAACGTAAGTAACAACTTACGACAGAAGGACCCACGCAATTCGCGTTTAGCAATTCAGATACACCCGATCCGTCCATCCGTCTTCACACTTCCCGTTGCAGTTGCAGTCCCCTGACTCGCGCTGGTGCTAGTAGTGGTACCTCCACTACCACTTGCCGCGCGCGCCCGTACAACACCGCGAACGTGCGCTGGGGCAGACGCGCACCCGGGGCTCCGCGCGTCCTCGTCACAGCAGCTCCACATCGTGATCTTGCGGCGCACCTGGAACGCATGGCCCTCGGGAGTGCGCGACGGGAATTCGTAGATCTCTTCCTCCAATCGGCCTGTGGACGCGGACATTAGATATCAGCCCAGATCCTTGTCAATGTAAACAGATAGAGAGATTGATGTGTGATGTGTGAATTATAGAGACAAGGAAGGATAGACGGTCAATAGAGTGGATGGATGGATGGATGGACGTATGGCAGCCGTGGCCGAAGAGAGATAGACACGGTGGACACGTACCAGGGTGGTACACACACGTCCCCTCGCCCATCTTCCCAAGCCTATGCGTCCCACAGTTCAAACACGGGCGCTCGCTCGCAGAAGGGACGTCGAGGCTGCGCCGACCAGACCTGCGACGCTTTCGGCGAGGTGACGGCGGCGGCGTCATGTTCAGCGGGTTTGCGCCGGCCAGCAGCTCCTTCGCGACTGCGTGCTGGAAACCTGGATTGCGGTCGAGCAGGCGCACCATGATCTCGCGCAGTTGCTCATCGGGCACCGTCGCGATCGTGGCGCGCAGCCGGAGTGTAGTGGTGTATGAAGGCGTCGGGGTGTCCTCCGAGTCGGAGTCAGAGTCTAGTTGTGCGTGTGGCATGTCTTTGGATTGTAAATGGGTGCTGCGAGAGCAGTGCGAGTTTGAACGGGATTTGGGAGATGGGTGGGGCATGGGGTTGGGTTTGAGCGCCAAACCAGTGGGGCGAAGCTTGGGTGTTGTCGCAGGCATGGATTTAACTAGTTGGGGTGGATACAATGAATAAGTGCCGCAGTGAGGTAAATTTAGAGGATGGGCTTACAAGGCGTAGCAAGGGGCCAGTTGTGTTGTGAGAGACGGGGTTATAAAAGGATGAGAGACAAAGAGACAGACACAGCCGAAATAGCCATCACCTCCGTATGGGCTAGCCTCCCTTTGGTGAGCTGATCTAAACGCCCACCATGTCCTTATGAAAGCAACTTGGGGTCCGGGACAGGATGATTGAGACAACAACAGATGATGTCCTTCGAAGAATAATACAATCGGATGGACATTCAGGGGCGCACCGCTGCCAAGCCGGTCTTTCGAGATTGCGGTCTCGGGGAACAATAAGGGCGGAGAGAATATAGCATAGGACATACGCTATCGAAATGCAAGGAAGGTAAGGAAGGATCTCGAACGAATAGTGAATCAGACCCCGCATCCCAAAAGAGAGTGGAACAAGACCTACCGGCAAACATGGATCGGAGAGAACATCGTATTCTCACATTCGCCGTCTCTTCCTCGATGTTGCCTGGTGCATCCCTCGCACACATCCCTCGACTGTGTTAATTTCTTCGCAGCAGCTCCATGTAAAATTCTCGGGATAGTCCCGTCGATTGGCTGATGTGTCCATCGGACCGTGGCAGGCCTCGTCCCAATCAGCAAACTCTTCCTCGTTCACCTCCAGTTCACCTGACAAACGTCAGTTTGCGCGCGTAGGAGAAAAAATTAGTCGCGCACCCGGATGGAAAGAACACTCATCGGGATTTCTCTCAGCGCCTATATCAAATTCTTCCTCGCAGTTGCTGCACGTCTCCCACCGTGGAACCATTTCCTGTGTCCTACGCTTTAGCGTGACGAGCTCGCGGATTAGTGTGCCTTCGACTATGGGAAAGTTTTCGGCGAGGTTGAGCACGATCTGCCGCAAACGCTCCTCTCTTACAGCCGCGATCGCTGCGTGCAGTAGAGCACGCGACGCTGCATCCACTGGAACCTGTACCTCCCCATCCTGCTCGTCGACCTCCTCGATTTCATTTTCTAGCTGATCTTCTTCCTCTTCCTCATCATCATCATCCTCTTCGTCTTCAGAAGAATCTGACATAGTGGTTAAGTCGATCACTTCGGGCTCTGCCGCTTTCATAGTCTAGCACCAAGCTGGATTAGTTTTAAGATGACTTTTAAATCAATAGACGAACTTTTAGAAGGTTTCCGCACGAGACATTCAACATACAGCTTGGTGCTGGAGTGACACTGACAGTCGATCCAGACTTTCAGATGCACACGTGATCGCGGTGGGCCCGGCATCGCGGAATGCTCCTCGGACCACCTCTTTCTCTCCCGGAGCTGTCCCTCGCTAGCGCCTGATCCATGATAGTTATCACAAATGCGTTACTTGACGTTTTAAACTGGGCTGCATGACTGGCCTTTGAAGTCTGGATTCTTCAATATCTAAACATGCATGTCTGAACCCTCAGTTCCATGTCAATCTGATTATCGCAAAACGACAGCGTCCCTGGTCCAAACCTCAAGCAATCATTCTTTCTCTGTTCAAATCCCGGCCGTTATTTGTGTGCTGGCGTCTTAGTATTGCCAAACTCCCTCAAGATAGACAATACAACCTTAATTCCAAATCTACCCTGGTACTTGTAAGTTATAGGTCAACGCTCAACTCGATATGACTAGCAAATGTGACTGATTTCTCATGTTTCAGTGCTCTAGAAAATGTTCATCTAAGCGTGTCGGTGAAGAGTGGATTACTTGTTACGTTATCAGTACTTCAAGACCTAGAGGGCGCTGGTACTGTTTTGGATCGGTCGAGAGCTGCAGCATGTACGTGATTGGATTCTCGTGGAAATCATCTAGTAGATTGCAAGATGGCCTAGGACGCCTCAGACCGCTTTCCGCCACCATCAGAGGTAGCGATGGATATGAAATCCACTGAATCTGGATTGCTAACGGCAGGGAAGTTTTCGCTCCACCGAGATGCCGTGTTGTGGGTGCCCGACTCTTTTGACTGGAAGTATGAGCGCTGGCCCTTGATCAGAAACCAACTGATGCGAAGACGCCCAGGATCTACACTGATCTACAAGAATTTCTTGGTTGCCGGTTTTGTTATTGGACTCAACGGTTTCGACCGCTCTTCGCTATTTTATTCCGGGGAATCTGGGAGTCGGGGGATGCACAACCTCAATCGTTATGTTTTCTAGACTATAACTTGCAATCCATTTCAACACGATCGGGCAAAAAGCACGGGATATTGACTGATATCCCTTCATGAGTACTTGTTACAGAGCTTGACTGCTTTGGTAACATTGCCACCACGCGCAGGTGTGCTCAGGTGTGAAGTCGCTTCTAATTCATTCGGAAGTTCGTCGAAGATGCACACATGCCATTGTATAGACTGTGGTTGCGCACGTGGCAAGTTCGCAGCATATTGTATGTCTCCGGACTTCGTATCTTCAAGTTGTGAGTTACGCTGGTTTTGAGGTACCTGACTTTGAGGAGGTGCGTACTTGCCAAAATTGAGACTCCGATATCTTGTTTGAACCCACAGCACGTTTCCGTAGAGTCGCCGGGACTGTAGAGTTGTTGATCCCATCGAGCTTACAGTCGTGGTCCACGCAACGCACGGCCTGCAGAGACCTCTCCGAGAACTTTTCTGAATCCCTCTAGCAATCCATTCTTTTCCCCGTCACAACGGTTCGCTTGTTACTCTGGCGGCCATAATAGGACACTTTTGACCGTCCATCTCTTCTGGTACATGCTTCGAAGACATCAAGTTTCTTCTGGAATGATGGGAGGCCCTCTATCTGGTGGTAGCAAAATCCACTCAACTTCTTGCGCGGTCGCGTTGGACCGTGGCTCGCACATATTCAGTACTCATTTCCCACTAAGACTCAGAGTCTAGACAGACTTCCAAGTTCCTGCTATCATATTTCCACGTGAATATTTCTCGCTGAACTGACGGGGTTACCTGTGTACCGGCAACAATCAAGAGTTCCAGCGAAAGCAAGAAACGAAACGTTAAGATGCTGTATAAAAGTTGGGGATGTGGGATCCCTAGGAAGTCCACGAGCCCCCTTCATGTTTTCGACCTCCAGAATGGTGTTCCTCAAGAAATTTCTTGTCTCGGTGTATCTCGCTATTGTTTACACATCTACCGCGAATGCATTACAGCGATCCACGCACCACACACGTCATATTGGTAGTCGTGGCTTCAAATTTGAAGTCTATCACCCCGAGACCACCTTTCAGGTATGCGATCGCGCACTCCCCTTACTAGGCTTTTCTCTAATCCATGGACGCATAATAGACATTTGGAACTGGAATCGAACAGCCCGCTTCTGCCGCTCCCCAAACACTGTCCGAGGAATCAGTGTCTTTCGTGAAATCACGACTTGGCGTCGAAACAAGCAAGGTTTCTTTCAAGAGTGGCTACTCGACCAAGTTGACCAGGGTCGCCTACGTCAAACAAGTCCATGTGTGTGCATAGCACTATAAGTAGGCCTATCTCATATCTCTTACTCGTTTCCCGCCTGCCTAGAATGGCGTGCCATTTGCCAACGCCGTCGCCAACATTGCCTGGAAGGGCAACAAGGTCGTTTCCTTCGGTTCATCGTTTGTCAAGACAGGTGAGAAAGGGCGTTTTTTCAGCATCCTCAGTCTCACTATGAAACTGGTGCCCAGAAAAAATTGCCGACTCCACGCCCACCATCCCCGCTGCAGCTGCGATCTCTGCTGCCGAGGTGACGCTGGAAGGCAAACACAACAACCACCCTTCGACTCTCGAGTACCTTGTCAGGCCAGATGGGTCCGTTGCGCTGACACGCGTCGTGCAGATCCAGAACGAACAGGTCGGAACCTGGTACGAGGCGTTCGTGGATGCGCATTCTGGTGATGTTCTCACTGTCACCGATTTCGTTTCGGATGCCACTGTAAGTCAACTTCTTTCGACGGATCTGATGGCACATGATATGTGATCTCACTCTGATTGTCGTAGTACAACGTTCTTCCTGTCGAAAAGCAGACTCTGCCTGAGGGACAGGAAATCCGCCTTGACCCGCACGATATCCTCTCCTCGCCTCTGGCTTGGCACGATGACGGAACAACGAGGACCAACAGTACTTCGTAAGTCGCACTATGCGTAGAAGAAAATACGTCTTCTAAAAACACATAATAGGGGCAATAACGTAATCGCCTACAAGGGCACACAAGGCGAGGTGACCGTACAGAGTTCTGAAGGCTTAGTTTTCAACTATACCTACAACGACACTATCACTCCCGCAGAAGGTCAGAATGCGGATGCCGCCCGCACCAATGCGTTTTATGTCATCAACATTGTACATGACTTTGCTTACCGCTATGGCTTCACCGAGGAAGCTTTCAACTTCCAGAACAACAACTTTGGCAAAGGAGGACAGGGAAATGATCGCGTCTTGATGTCTGTCCAGGATTCTACATCAACCAACAACGCCAACTTTGGCACTCCCCCTGAGTTTGTTCACCCAGCTATGGCTCCTGATAGTTTTTCTAATCACTATGATGCAGTGGACAGTCCGGAGCCTGCAGAATGTATTTGTGGACCTACACCCCCGTGCGTCGCGATGGTGCACTTGAGAACGACATCATTGTGCACGAGATGACCCACGGCATCACCAATCGTATGACTGGTGGTGGGACTGCACGCTGCCTGCAAACCAACGAGGCTCGTGGCCTGGGAGAGGGCTGGTCTGATGCACTCGCCGAGTATGCTTTCAGGTCATCTCCTTTGATATTTATTTATTACTGATTCATCTTATTAGGTGGACACAGCATAAATCCGGCACAGTCAAAGACTTCGTTCTTGGTTCATGTGACCGACAAACCAAGGGGATTCCGCACACGTCCCTATTCTACCAATGCGTATGTCATCTGTGACTTGCCGTTGTCTATAATGTATATTGACTGTTGTCACAGGACCACCAATTCCCTTCGTTACTCTAGCCTTGTATTTCTCACTGGAGAACACTTTATTGGTGAGGTCTGGGCTAACATGCTCCACAACGTCTATGCTGCTCTCGTGGAGAAACACGGATGGTCGGAAAACGCACGCACCAACCCTGACGGCACGGGGGGCAACGTCGTGTTCCTCCACCACTTCATTGATGCCCTGGCGCTCCAGCCTTGCAACCCCACCTGTACGTGTCTCTTTCTCAAAATTAATTATTTTCCTTATCTATCTATCATCTACAGTCCTTGCTGCACGAAATGCCTGGATCCAGGCTGACATTAACCGCTACAATGGTGAGAACGTCTATCTCCTCTGGAAGGTCTTCGCCAGCCGCGGTCTTGGTGTCAATGCGGCCAATTATGTGGACGATAGCTCGGTGCCCCCTGCATGTGTCTAAATTATTGTGCATTGGTATGCGTGGAATACTTCATAAGTTTTGAACTCTTAGTATTTTCGGTGCAGCTTATTGGTACTCTGTACTTATACTTCAGCGTAAAAAATGTGGATTTTCGCCTATTTCTCATAAACGTTTCCTCATCGACCACGTCACTGTGTTAATGTTTGTGCGACGGATTCTTCACTTCATTGGTCCCTAGGTGAAATATGCGCATCCAAGAGCCTCTTGGACAGAAACTCTATGATCAACCATTTCAAATCCAAAGCTGCGATTTTTTGAGTTTAGCGACGAGGAGGCCTGGGGTTGTACTTGTTCACCAACGTATAAGACAAGTTCGACGCCCATACTCTTCACGTGGCGCAGTATTTTATGCCGGACACTCTCAGATAGCAAAAACCAGTTCAAAAGGATGAATTAGTTCATAAATGGCTATATAGATGCATAAAATATCAATAGCTAAGATGAAAAAACAAGGTGTTGCTGCATCATCACCGGCCACTGTATTGTGGCGCAATGTGGCTCCAGCTTAAAGCAGTCATTTCGAACCCTCGCGGGCGTTCAGAATAATAATAAAAAGACCCAAATTCGAGTCCCTTTGAGTTTCAATGGAACCCTTGAAATAGTAAATCATCGGTAGAAAATTCATCCCCAGAATAAAAAATAGACTGTGCCTCCCGCTGAATATTCTGAGGACTCATCAATATCATTATCACTATCATCGCAGTGCGGGTTATTTGGGGAAACTAAATTTATAATATCATCATTTTAGAAGAACCCAAAAGGAAAATAAAAACTTACTAAGCTATACTATCGTTCACCTAGTGTTGATAATTCGCCTTTAGAGGCATGGGAAGGTACCTTTGGCTCAGATCCTTCGTGCAGAATTTAGATATGTATGTATTCTATTGGAATATGAGCATGATAGGTGTGATTCCCAAATGCCACGTCGAGGATAGGTCGATTTGTCCGAAAATTTGTGCTTTTTGGACATGTTTGGTCTCGGAAAAATGATCCCACATTCCGTTTAGAATTTACTTCACTAGAGAGAATGAAAGGACCCTCTAGGGAAACGGTCTATCTGATCTTTAGCTATTGTCGAATTATCAACACTAGTCCAATGACAGTGTACCAAGTTCACCTCTTCATGATCCTAGACTCTTCTTCAGCCAAGATTCGAGGGCTGAAACAAGGGCGCTTGTGGCGTACTTCAAAAAGGTAGGAAGTCATATGCGTGTCGTGACTATCGCGACAATGTTCAATATTAGTGCGCGTTTTCTTACTCGACCCTTCGTCTAGAATAGCTTGTTTCTTCTAAAGAGATAGTAGTCCCATGACAAGCCTGCTCTTATCCATGCGTTTTCAATTCTTACTAGCGTTTTCAATGCGCCGCGCCTGCTCAAGATGGCCTCCTAGGTATGACGTAGTCGAATCATGATAGTTAGTTAAATGTGACAGATAAGGAGCAAGTAAAATCTTGTGGCTACTGCTCATATATTTCTCGTTGATTTCGGATTGTGTAAGGAAGAAGGGATATCGATCGTCATTTCAGATCAATCTCCGACCGTCATTACCTTTCTTACGTTAGCTCCGCCAAGTCAGTATCCCGGCTCACTTATCGAGCTTGATTGGCCCTGCAGATTAGGACGAAGCAAAGAAGGAAGATGGCTGGGGCAAACTACATGGGCGGCAAGCGGTATGCGAGACCATTTCAATCAACTTTATCTTACATATCCCATCGCGACAGAAATTTTGCTAAAGCGCGCTCTAAGGATTCCGCAGGGCGCATACAGAAGGGTCACTTTGGTCGCCGGCGCCTAGACATGCTCGCCAAAGGCATTGGGGGTGCGAGCCAGACCAGGACACATCACAGGAACTCCCCACCGTCGCCGTTGATGACCGGCAAAGGGACCGGTGTAGCTGCGATCAGCCTGGCACACGCTCGCTCAGCATCTGGCGGTGGAGAGAACGAAGGGAGGAGCGCGGCGATTAGCTATATCCCTGGATCGACCAAGGTACCGTCCACACCTGTGTCTGGACCTGGATCCGGCGCGAGCGTGGGCAGCAGTGGCCATCGGTCCCGCGTGCTCGAGGCTGTCGATACTGAACGTGTGTAATTCTATATACTCTGTTTTGCTCACGCTTATCCCGTACCTGTTCCTGTTCTCTTTTGGTGTAGCGATGTTCATGCGTGCGACGCTGAACCGGATCCTTGCCATGCCTGATCTAGCGTGTCTTCAACCACTTACATTTCCGGCACCGATTCAGACACATAGAATTACCGTGCCTAAACGGCGCCTGGATGATGACGAGGAGGAAAATTTTCTGGCGCGTAAGAAACAGGTTCGTAGCCCCTTGTTCTATTGGACGTTTATAACTCTAGATTTTTTTTAGAAGAAGACTTATACCGATGTTATGGCGGCCAAGGCACAAAGCGATGACGAGATAGAGGAACATATACCAATCCGAGATACACATGAAGAACCCTTGGCCAGATCGAACGCTTTCAGCGATGTTGAGTATGTTGATGACCCAGGTCAGGATGGATCACTGGTGCATTCTCCGTCGACCGGTACTCTTTCTCTTTGAGCCACGGATCTTACTTACATCGTCATTCCAGGCACCTCACATTGGCCTCGCGCTACACTTCCCAGACCAAGAGACCGGTATCATCGCTCAAAATCCGAGCCAGCATTAGAACTCACACGTCAAGACCTGTCATCGCTCCCGCCATCTTCAGAGCAAGCATATTCTTCGGATTCTTGTATACCAGATGTTGCGATGAACTCTCAAGAGTGTGTTATGACCGAATATGACGACAAGACCCCGCCGCCAGCGCCTGAGGGAAGAAGACTTAGTTTCTCATTGAATAACTTGTTTGAACATGAAAACCCCTGGCACACGATTGGCGTTATCCTTGGACTCTCCCCGAAATCTCCATCCCTACAGCTGGGTAGTGGCTCTTCAAGCATGCGTTCCCCAATACTGGAGCAATTTGAAACCGGATCTCTGCATCTCACGCCTTTCGAGGATAGTCTATTACACGACAATGCCAACAGGACCAGACTAGATACACTTTCCGAGCCCGAATCGCCGCTTTGCCGCACGCCCTCGCCTGCGAACGACTCGGACCTGTATCATGACGTTGATGTGGTGAATATGCAGTCCCCATTCCGCCTTTTTCTGGAGTCCAAGAAACAGCAGCGCACTCCGTCTCCGGTGTTCCCAAAGACTACGGCACTCGGACTGATATTGCACCCCCCTCGGAGAAGACTCAACCTGACCGAATACGACGAATCGTCTTCAGACTGGACCCACCCTTCATCGAGCTCGAGGCGGTCTGGGGCTATATCAAGGGAGAGCATTGGTACTTCAGAACTACCCAAAGCTACGAGGGACTTTGGAAATGATTCGGACGCGAGACGGAACTCTTCTGGTTCACGAACACAATTTGGATCTGGATCTGGCTCAGGTGCTGAGTTTCCTCGTACGCCTCCGCCGCGCGAAGACTTTGAATTTCAAGACGCTCAATCACCCTTCCGGCTTCTCCTGGCAGCGAAGAAGAATGAACAGAATACTGATGTGACTAACGGCTCTGGCGTGAAAACTACTGGGGCGAGGAAGACAATTATGCAAAGCGCGGTATCGCCATCTTTAAGGACCTCAAGTTCGCGGTCTGATAAGATCTGGCAGAGCAGCAGAGCTAGACTCTACGCCTCCTCAACATTCGATTTAGTGCGCAAAGAAGAAAATGTTCAGACACTCTCGGACGCAGATGCGGAAGCTGAAGATGGTCACCATAAGGCAGCCCACGAGGCGGCTCCGCGTTTCACGTTCAAGTTGCCGACGACGATCATCGCCACCCCGACGACCGTCGCGAGGGTCGCACTGGAAAACTTTTCCTCGTTATCGCCGCCACATTCGCCCTATCCGCGAAAGCATATCGTGCTGGAAAGTGTTGGATTACTTTCGGGACCATGTTTATTCCCGGAGGAATTGGATGAAGAGGAATCGGGATAGGGAAATGGACGTCATCATTCGGAGTTAGATCGCGGATATGCTTGTTGTACTGCATGCTTTTTTCCTGCTTGATCTACTTGCTCGAGCTTTCAGTAGTATTGAATATGATCATTCATAAGGATCTTTGAGCCACTATAAAGAACAGAAGACGAAAGGGAGACAAGATAGTGGTAGTTGTGAGCGTGGGAAATTTGGAAGCGGGAGATTCCTTTTTGACTCGTCCACCGCTTTTGTCCTTGTCCACGCTTAGAACAGCCACTTTGGCAGTGCCCTCCCTCTCCTCTCGCCACCATATCGTCCCCACTACCCCACAATCCAATGTTCTCGAGTCCTACACCGGCGCCAGGCTCGAGGGCCATCGCCAGCAACGCCTTGCGCAGCGCCGGTCTCATCGACCGCGATGCGACCATGCGAGACCTCACCGACAAGCCTGGAGGACGAAAGGCCTCATCCAAGATTAGGAGTCATAGACCTCATCTGTTGGAATTGAAGCAACCGCGGGATTCACGCCTGGTGAGAAAACCTTTGTTTTTGTGTCTTGTGAATGCAATTCTGTGTCCTCGTTCCTCGTGCCGCGCCACATTGTCGTCAAGATGGAGTCAAGTGGGAGTTTACGTCGCTCGGCTGCGTATTTTACTTTCATCTTATCTCGGCAGACAATCGGCCGGGTGTTTTCTTTGGTTTGACTTTCTGGGAGGGGAAGGAGAGCAGGGGCTAAGGGAACGCCGGCGATGAAGTTGTGTTATTGCTTTGACAAGCGGACTATTTGGGGTCTCTCGCTGTGCACATCTGCATCTCGACCGCAGGCGCTCGCCGATCATTTTTTTGCCGGCCATATGCATAAATACCGGGTCGCTACTGTATCGTCATTTGCGACGATGGCCGGATAGCAAATTGGGCGACCGGATCCTCTGTTTGACACAACTAGTGCTTGTGAAACGCATGTTGGCTCTTGTTTCACTGCGAATTCTACAAACTAGTTGTGCAACTTAACAGAACTACTATTGCTCACTGCAATACTGTCTAGGATGTCAACATCATGCGCTTCATTTTCTTTTCAAGTTTCTTGACTTTGAATTCGTGGCTAACTTGTAATCTCTGTCCCAGCGTACCGGCTCATCATCGCAGGCTGGCCCATCAAACCCACTCTCAATTCGCGGTGCCAGCCGCGTTATGGGTGTGCGAGTACGCAATCTCGGACCCACGGCAACCCCGCGGGTCAAGCCCAAGGTGAAGGCTGTGGAGGTGTGGAAGGAGGTGGTGCAGAAACGATGGAACCCAGAGACACAGTTCCTCAACCTGGAGGTAAGCGGTTTACGGTCCTGACCGGCTGAACACATTTTCGGAGCAGAGCAATTCGACGAATGTTTTTTTCACGCCGTAACGGACCCTTGTTTCACAACATCCAGTCCTAACAGCATTATCTGCAGTCCTTGATCGATGACGAGCTTGTAAAGAAGTCTGGTCTCGCGCCGCCTGGGCGCGGTGGAGACGCACGAGACGCCGCCGTCATTTTCAAGATCGCGAGCCAACTGCAGCCCAAGGTACGACCAGGCTTTGGGATAACTTATCTGTAAATTGACCCGAAGCCCAGGTACAAACGCTCTCGCTTGCCAACAACAATTTGTCGGGCGTACACCTTCAATTCTTGAGCCACTACCTCCCCGACCTCGCCAACCTTTCTCTGCAGAACAACAACATTCGTCAGATTAAGGACCTCGATATTCTCTCATCGCGAAGAGGTCGACTGCAGAAGTTAAGGGAGCTAGTACTGATAGGAAACCCTGTACAAACACTGGGGGCAAAGGAAGATAACGAAAAGTATAGAAGGTAGGCCTTCCGACATGATCAAGTCCACTGCATTACTGACGTTGACTTCAGAGATGTCATTAATCGATTCTCCACGCTTGAAGTTCTCGACCAAGTCGCTATTGCGCAAATAGCATTTGATCGTCCAGTGGCTTCAACCTCGAACGCAGCTGTCGCGGCGGCGCCGAGCGCGACAACATTTCCATGTCAGATGAGCCCGTCGTTCGTGACGGGCGTAGATGGGGGCATTGTCAGCAATTTCTTGGTTCGGTATGTGACGAAAACCTCTGCGCCTATATACGCTGACACTATCACAGCTTCTTTAACGCCCTCGACACGCAACGGAGATCGCTTGTCGATGCCTACGATCCCAATGCCACGTTTTCCTTCTCCGCAAACACCACCATCGCCAACCGCGCCCGGGTGCAGGGCTTCCATACGTCCCTTCCTAATCAGACAAAGCTTACGTGGAAGGCCTGGCTAGGCAGCGGTTCACGGAATCTTTCGCGCGTTGCTACGGACCCCGAGCGCGCGCTCAAGAGTCTCCATATTGGCGCACTGGAAGCAGTGAAGGCTCTTGAAAACTTGCCGGCGACAAAGCATGATATCTCGGGCCCGCCGGAGAAGTTCTGTCTCGATTCGTTCCCAGTTGTCATTGGGCAGGGTATGGGACTCCTGTTGACTGTACACGGACAGTTCACGGAAGGTATGTTGGAATTCCAGCACCGCCTTCGATCACCCAGTCTAACCGCTCCTCTCTTTCGCTTCCACAGTCGGCACGGAAGGCATTAGATCGTTCGACCGTTCTTTCATTTTAACGCCTGCACCTGAGGGTTCTCCGTACGCCCCTTCATGCCGACATTCATGGATATTTTCACTAACGCATCCCCGGGGACTCTAGTGCGAAACTTGCCGGCTGGGACGTCGTTATCTTGTCAGACCAGTGGACGATACGCGTCTACTCTTCTCACGAGGCCTGGAAACCAGGACCCCTGCTCGTACAGGCACTTTCCCGCGAAGAGCAGGAGGCGCAGCAGCGCACTCCTGCCCCGGCGCCCCCGATATTGGATCCTCAGGGCCTCCTGGTGTCTATGGTATGGATGTTTCCTTTCCTTCATTAATTGCAATTTGGGTGTATGGAGCTGATTCTGATTTATTGTACTTTCTTCGATACAGCCGGAGGCCCAGCGGAATCTCGTGATGCAAGTGTGCCAACGGACGGCGCTGAATGTGCGGTTCGCCATTGACTGTCTCGCGGGGAACGCCTGGGACTTGGACAGGGCGGTTGCGAACTTTGAACAAGTCAAGGTGTGCTATGATGTTTGCTTCTCTGATATATGACGTTGATATAACGCTGCTCTCTAGGCGACGTTGTCCAGGGATGCGTTCTTATAGGGCCTATTTTATTGCATCAATTACCAGATGGTCTATGGAGACATGAAATCAGAATCATCCCGAAATTGATATGGACCCCGGCACCGAATGGTGTTATTCTTCGATATATATCGTATTGCGCATACATCCTACCCTTCTTCCTTTCCCTAAGCCCTGGTCCCCTCCACTTAGTGTACATCCATCGGTCGTGTTATCCATCATAATCACCCCCAATCTTCATCTCATCACTATCACCGTTTTTATCATCATCGCTATCGCATATGAATCTGCATCTCCGTCACTTTATGTGCCTTCCAGAATCCACCCCCTCCCCTCCATTGAAATTATGAGTAATACAGACTTTGCGTCGTTCTCTCTGTTCACCTAACCCACTTCGGCTTTATTTCATCATGTAACCCAGACATATCAAAATACAATCCACCCACCCTTCGACCGACGTCTCACGCATCGACAGATACTCGTCTATGCAATACGTACATATTAGTTTTTTTATAACCATCAGTCGCGATTTTCCGTGGCCATGGGCCATGAGGTTTTCTCTGATTCGTGGCCTTGCACCAGTGTGCTCACGACTGCTCACGAGTAGCAGTTGGTGGCGCCCTAGTAGGGCCTGGGCGCTGAGGGGCGTTGTCCATGTCGACTCCGACGTCGCATGCCTATAGGAGAAAGCAAACTCCCCTGGATGCGCGTGATGAGCAAAGATCTCGCTATTGCCCGCGTACATGAGCGCACATCTCCTTTCATCCTCTGTAATTGCGTACTTATCATCCGGAAGGAATATATATATGCCTACTTATTTGTATCCTTCCGACGTCGAAGCCTCCAATGCCGAAGCTACCCAAACGGCGATAGAGAGTACTAGTAGTAGTTGCGCCTTGTGTTTTTGGCTATGGATAGAGTTCGAAATTTTCTGGGCGCATCTGGCCAAAATGCGATTGGTCTGCTTATGTAGAGATCTAACTAGAGCCCGTATATCAAGTAAAAAACTTGTTAGACGATGCGGGGCCTCTGCCATAATGACATGTACAGAGAGGGCTGAACATTCAATTTATGATCTCTGTCGAAGTTCCATAGTTCACTGGGCATTTGTGCACGGAAGCGTAGCCCTTGTCATTTCTATAACCGTGTGCGGTTTTTCCGCCTGCCTCGAGGCATCGGAGGCAGCGCGCCCATCCATCAAGTCATAATATATGGATGAACCTCTGTGATGGCACATGTCGAAACGACATGAGGAGGTGCGCCGCCTCCGTGTGCACAGCGCCGGGCGGTCCCACTTTACATATATACTCGCGGCGCCTTGACGACAGCGAGCGTCGCATTATTCGGAGGGAGGGGCTGTGGACAATGCCGGGCCTCGTGTTCTCGCTTAGGACAATCGGGATTTTATGCGATTATCCTAAAATGTCCATGTTCAGGGTCCCGTATTTTTTTCTGATGCCTCTATTGAAGCCTCGTTCCATGCTTACCCTGAGTGGTGGGTCCCCATTCAACGCGGATTGCTACTTATTCCAGCCCACGCTGCTCGCTCTGCTTCCCAAAAAAAAATCGCACACGAATCCTGCACGACGTTTCCTAGCTTCTCTTTCATCTCTCCGCTTCTCGCATCGCATCCAACACTCTCCTCTCAAGCTTTTCTTCTGTGCTCTCACCTCATCTCACCTCATCTCTCTCTGTCTTCGGGATCCTCACGACTTACGATGGAATACACCCAACACTCATTTGACCAGTTCGGACTGCACTCTGCCGCCACAGCCGGCAACGACGATGGCGTGGCGCGTGCACTCGAGCATGGCGCAGACATTAACAGCCTCGACACCGCAGGACGGACGGCTCTCATGTGCGCAGTCGCCGGCGAGCAGTGAGTCCCCCTTATTTTTACCGCCGGCCTCCAAACATCCCTGACCACCTTCATCTTGACAGTTGGCAAAACATCGACGCGTCTGACGCGTCGTTTATGACACCGAAACGACTGAACACCATCCGTATCCTGCTGAACCAACCTGGTATCTCTCTCTTCACCCTCAACGCTCCCCAAAGTTCCATGAACGGTGTGATACCATTGGGCATGGCTGCCTGGCTGAACATGGAGGAAGCAGTCCGGTTACTGCTCCAAGACAGCTCCGATGCCGTCTCTGTCGATGGCATGGATGCTCATGGTGCGACTGCTCTCATGTGTAAATTTTTACATTTCATATGCGAGTCGCCGGGTTTCTGACGTGTCTAATCTTCACAGACGCTGCCCGCGATGGTGGCCTACGTGTTGCTAAGCTTCTGGTACGTTCTATTTTACTTTTCCCGTTCATAAAACTCACTTTACCGTAGCTCTCCCATGGTGCCCGACCCGATTTCCGCGACTGCAATCATCGCACCTCAATTCAGTTCGCTCTCGACCACCCTCAAATTCTTTGGCTTTGTGAGACGATTCTGCGCCGCCACCGCTGGCGAGAAAGTCAAGTACGTCAATTTTTTCTTTCGTACGTATGCTCTATTCATGTCGAGTACAGTCCGCGGATCGCAATAAGCTTTTTCCAGGCTCAGAAGACCTCTTGAACCTGGCTTACTCTGCAATGCCCTCAGACAGCCTCGAACCTCCACCTCTCTCAATTTTCACAAGTCAAGCTACCTCTAGGCTGACAGACACACTCATTTCTTCCATTGAATCATCGGACTTGTCCTTCTTACGCTCGTTACTTTTCTCTCCTGCTCTTCCATCATCGTCTCCCTCGTCACTGTACCCCATGTCTACCCCCGTCCTTGTAAACCGGCCCGACGCCGACGGGTGGAGTCCTATCCATCATTGTGTTGCAGCGTCTCAGCCCTGTATTGATACCCTGGATGCCCTGTACTGTGCCGGCGCCGAAGTTGCACTTTTCACGACCCATGAACACTTTACACCCCTTCACATCCTTGCCCAGTCTGCGCGCATCTCTCAACACGACAGGGAAGACGCACACGCATTGTATCACTTCACTGTACACCTCATCCGCGATCTCCGTGCGCCTCTGTCCGCCAGAGATAAGAACGACGAAACATGTATCCACCTCGCCGCGGAACGGGGTCAATCTATAAATTTGTTGATGATTCTGCTCGAATTTGACACCACCGGTACTGTTCGCGAGCTGCGGAACTCCCGAGGGTGAGCTGTATTTGTCATATCCTGCTTATACATGTTGCTTACAATGTTATCTCCACAGCCTGACAGCTTTGGAGGTCTGCAGACCGGAGTTCCGCGCTGCCTTCGGGGAGAACGCCGAAAAACTGCGCTCAGTGTCTTCTCTCTCCATGCGTACTGTCCGCCCTTCTGGATCCTTCGCGTCCCTGGTATCTTTCTCGGAATCCCAACCTTCCGCTTACGACGACACACTTTCTCTGTGCTCTCCGCTCGAAATTGATATCGAAGATTCAACCCATCAGCTCCTCGTGAACCTCCGCACCACGTCGCCTACGCTCAACCACGCCAGCGATCCGGTCACTCTTAGCCGGCTGACAAACCTCCTAACAGAAGCTACGCACCTCAACCAAAGAATTCTCCGTCACTTCCGCGCCCGCGTCGCTGAGGCTACTAAAGAGCTACAGGAATTGCGGGCTCACTCTGAGAAGACGCATCTCCTCCTCGACCATGTCACATGTGCTGCTATCGCCAAGCTCGGGGATAAGGGCCTCGACAACTTCCGCCAGCGACGAGTGACGCGCGATTCGGAGGATTCTCAGCTTACACTGTTTACGCGTTCCCATACTATGTCCTCAACAAGTATTGCGAAGACAAACCGCGACGATGAGAACCATGTATCCGTAGCAACCCAGACGCTCCTCCTCGATCTACGCCCCTCGCGCTCGCCGTCTCCTGCGCAAGCCATCCCCGCCAAGGTCTCTTGGTCGGAGTGGCTGGATGGCCTCATATCTTCCTCACATGATACCTCGTCTTCCCAGGACCTCGTGGCAGAACTGACGAAGGTGGAGCGCACGTTAGCGCAGCACCGCTACAGGATGGAGACCTCCGGTGCAGAGTGGAACGAATTTGCAAGCCCGGGTATGGACGTCAAGCTCAAACAACTCGAGAAGAAGCATCGCAAGCTCGAAGATAAGATTCGGGAGCTCGAGTTGGCAGAACGTAAGGCCGAGGCGCGCGCAGGGTCCCCCACGAAACCCTCATCAGCGAAGAAGCTGAAGAAGTGGATTAAGCGCATCATCACGACGCACGAAAAGGCGCCAGTGGCCAAGCTCCAGATCGTGCTGGATATCGACGAGCGCGGGTGTGCGGTCGGGCGCGAGGCCAAGTCCGTCGAGGATCTGTTAGAAGAGAAGGCACAGGCTGCAGGCGCGAAGGAGGACGTGGCTTTCGACGTACGCATCGAAGCTGCGCTCAGGACATCAAAGATCGTACTGAATGCCTCCAAACGGGATCTGTATACCATTGACCAGTGTCTCGCTTCTGTGAGTCTTATGGGCGCCCACCCCTGTATGAACAGGATACTAACAATTTTTTAGGCGGAACAATTCATCCAAGCCGCCAACCACTCCATCTCTCGCACTGAACGTGTTGTCAAACGAGCTGTCAAGAAACGTGAAAACATGGTTGCAGATCTCAGGGCAACTGCTGCAGCTGCGAAAACCCACTCTCCACAGCGGCACCTCGGCACCCCTGGCGCTCTTGGCTATTCACTCCTCTCTCTTCGCCCGAGCGTCGCTTCTCTCTCATCTATCAACTCGACTCACTCAGACTGCCCCTCTGTTGCTCCTACCCTGATGGAGAACGACGACGAAGACACCCGAGCTATCCGTCGTTTGTTTCTACGCAAGATCGAAGCGAGCGTCGTCGGCTCCTGGGACGAGATGGACAAAGTCCTCAGCTGGCAGCGTATTGTGAAGGAGGCTGTGCGGGGCGTCAAGCGCCGGGCATACCTATGAACATCGCTCCTCTGTGTGAAAACTGTAAAAAAGACGAAAACATTCGCAAAATTGCATTTCCGAAGCCCATTTGCTGGGATTTGCATGGCTCACATACACCCTTTCGTTTTCTTCTGTGAGTTATATTGTATCTATGTTGTATTTACTGCCTATGTTAGTCATTGTTGTACTGTAGAATCTGCCTACATATCCACATCATCATGTACACTATGCACGCTATAGAGATTTTCCAAAGCATTGAACACGTTCTTCTATTTCCGTAATGAATGCAATGACGACATTTTCATTTTGCTCCACATTTCCCCAGAAATCCCACAAAGGGTAAAAAGAACCACGGATCTGTCTTCCCCGCCGAATGACACAGGTCAAAAACTTATGAAGTCCATTGAAACCCTGTCGGACGTGGGCCGCGATGCACTCCCTCTACCTTCGGATCTCATTCAACTGACGCGCGAACGACTCTCGACACTGGTAGTGTGTAACTTCGCCCCTGCCCGAGCCAAACCCCACACATGAGCAAAATATTATTCGCACACATCTCATATGGACTCACCGAGGCGCATGCACTGCGATCACGCTATTGCCGATTCGCTTATGACACTGCGGGCATCTAGGTGGAGGCCGTCAATCGAAACTACATGTCGGTGGATGGAGAGAACACACATTCGACTATCAGTGACCTTGACACGCTTGGTCTGTAGAGCCATCAACCGCCTGCTCAACTGGTCATTCCGGGCTTTACTGATATGCCGGATTACGCTCGTGTCGAAGATTGGGGCACGTAGAGCTTCTATTAAGAAGCCCCGGACATCCTGAGCCTTGACCAGAGGGGGTAAGAGCTGTAGCGTTTCCACGGCGTCAAGACGTGGGTTATGGCGACTGATCAGATCCAAGGCGGGTGTGAGCAAGTCTGTAGTAGTGTTAACCGTGGGTCGCAGGTATATCCGCAGGAGCGTAAGAAATACAGCGCTGGTCTCTGTTCCCGGCTGATAGACCCGTTTGCAGTAGCTGTTTCCGATGTCAACAGCAATGGAATGGAATGAGAGATCGATAACTTACTCTTCCGCTTTCCGGTAATCGTGCATTCGGTAAACGTATAGTTCAAGAGCCTGGTCATGCCGACCCAACCGACCTAAAAGAATAGCCCTGGCTTCATATAAATCTATCACTCATTGATTAGAATCCGTGGGAAGTATGAAATGGCAGGGAAATCACGTACCAGTTGAAGATAGCGCCCCATAAAGCCGATCGACGCTATAATATTCGTTGGAGCTAACGAAGTGTAGGAGTTTGTTATATATGTCATGACGAGTATCTATTATTTGCGATTAATCGGTATTATCAAGATGCAACCTCTGTCAAAATTACTCACGTTCATCGTTGCGCTTCTTCGCGGAAAGCGTCATGCTGAGATAGAGCTCAGCGAGTCTGTCGTGAAATGCGGGGGTCTTCTCAAATCTTTCATTTATAATATATTCCAGAAACCTTGCGGAGATTTTTGGGTCAATACCAACCAGGAAATCTGATACCTGCTGCCGAGGAAGCTCGACATCTTCAGACGTAAATATCTATACCGAAATCTTCAAGATCCAAACCGCGACTTGGTCACATTGACACTCACCTCGAAGGCCATGTCAGGATCCGTCGCGAAAATCCAACGCGAAGACTCGAAAATCTGCTTCAAATGTTCTGACCCCAACTTCTGCAGATATTGTATAGATGGCATTAATTTATCTTCGACATCCTCCTCCTTCTCACCCAACCTAAATTAAAGATTAGTCTCCTGCCATGATAAGTATAATGGCATTCGGAACTGACTGTCGAAGCAATGCCAAAGCCTTGGCATGCATCTTCTTGCCTTTATAAAGGTCAATGAGTTCTGCAAACTTCTAGAAACAGCACCAGACCTTGAGTATCTGTACATAAACATAAACGCAACAGTGAAGATACCATACCTGTCGAGAACGTAAATCCTCTTCCACCTCTTCTACCTCACACCAATTAGAAACACGACAAAGCGGACCCAGAAGCGACGGTCGAATCACAAGATAGGATTTGTACAACGCAGTATCGACAATCTGGGCACACCTCAAGAGTTGTTCGGGCGTCAGTGCTGACAGTGGAGCATTTGGTAAAGAGAAAAGCTCTTCAGTAGACGTCTCAGAGAGCGGCGCGGTTTTGTGCGACTGATTCTGAGGTGTAATTTGTAACGCCTCGAGGGCCGCACCGAGTTTGGGCCGCCGGTCAGAAAGGTATCGGACAAGAGTTTCGACCGAACGTTGGTGGTTATCTAATAGGGAATATGGCCGGGTTAGCAACCCAGTGATTTTACAGGAGGGATACAGATACCAGGGACAGGTCTCTTGGGCTTCCCGCCAAGTGAAGACGCACGAACTTCTTCTTTGACGGGCGCAGACCGCAAAATAGCACTGAGCCCTGTTCCTATTCTTCCTCGAATTGATTCGGAAGCTACTGGACCGCCATCCGTCTGCTCTTCCGTCGATGAAGACTTTTCCTGTATCTCTTCATCTGGGTTCTTGTCACTAATAGTCTCTCCAGTTGATGCTGAATCAGCTAGAATAGGCGCAGGCGCAGGGCCACCATACAGCGGAATCCATTCGTCACTGTGTACCGAGAGGCGCCCTGCGATCTGCTCAGGATACAAGGCGACAATCTTGGCAGGGTTGTAGTCAAGCTCGATAAATGTGTCGATGGCTTGATCGAATTTCCCATCTCGGTAGTCAGAGACAGCGTTAAGGGCACGAATACGGGTTTTTCGTGTGTCCTGTTGAAACTAATGTTAGGTGTACGAAATTTAAACAGAAAGAAAGATTACTACCTTGTCAGGTAGCACGGTCTCGTCGATAATATCAAGCAATGCAAGCGCATCAGCATACTGACCATCTTGCACGAGCTCGTGGATTTGCTCTTCCCATGGGCGCATGTTACATTGCCAGATTGTACTGCCGTCCGCTGCTGCAGCTGTCCTATCCGTCGGTGTTGTGACTAGATACAGCGGTGATTTCCCAGCTGGTGAGGTTGTCATTAAGCGTATAGTCGCATTAGCAGAGCCGAGCGTAGAAGATCCTGAAAGATATGGGTTTGAGGCGGAGGGGAACGGAAGGGGTATATTCTGTGTTGTCTGGAGTGATAGGGAGGAACGGATTTGCACCACGCTTGTTGGAATCAAAGAGGTAGTAGACGGGGCGGCTCCAGCCATCGTGGTTTCAGTTGATTGTATTGGAACGGAACCGGCTGGCAGAACGGAGAATATATAGGGCTTCATGTATGCTTGATGAACATTTCAGTAAAGGCTAAGAATAAAATTAAATGCATACCTAGTTCTTCCGGAGCTGCAGGCCACTCAATAGGTGATGGTCGCGACATCTTAGCGTCGGGTCCGATCATTAGGCCCTCACCTTGGAGGTTTATAAACTATGGGACGAAAAAGTAGTGTGATGTAGGTGCACTCACAATCCTTCGCAACTAGAGCTTCTTTGTCGCTGATCCCGATACAAGCTGGTTTTGGCTTCGTACCAAGACCCAACGTCATATATCCTGTCAGACCAGTGAGCGCGCCCATGGCAGTTGCCCCAGTGGAGGAAGTGACAGGAAGGGGCGTCGAAATGTCGACGGCAGTCATTGTGGAGATCGTAAATATGGCGTATTCTGTTGGAGAATAAGCAAAACACGCTGTATCATGGTCTAGGAAAGATATGATGCGCGCAGAGTGAGGAAGGGGGGCTTCCTTCGGCACAGAATAAGAAATCTCCTGGAAGAATCAACGAAAAAGCCTTACCTTCACTTCCTGAGCCTGTTTGTCTCTCCATGAGTAGATAACGACCTTTCTCCTACATCCCACCATCAACTGTGTTAAGACCGACGGGATTGGGTTGGGCTGCTTGAATTCCGCATCGGTAGTGAATTCATTTCTAGCTTCTGGAACAATTCGTTGCACTACAGAATGAACTGCAAACGAAAAAGCGGCCTTGGCCTTCACGAGAGGGGTTGGTGGCGAAAGTGTCGGTAAAGGTAATAACGTCACGGTTGCCTCTAAGTATTGGACCGTTACCTGATGGTCTTCAAGGATATAACACAGCTTCGAAATACCTGATAGGATAACCAGGCAGTCGACATCTCCGATGAATCCAAGCTGCTCGATCGACCTCCTCGTCAAGTTCTTCTTGACCTCCAGTAGTGTCATACCCCTGCTTTCATCTATCAAACATGATTCATTGACCTATCAGTCTCTAGGAGTTTCGGTGAATACCGCTGAGTTCCTGAGTACCATATATGTGCAGGTTCCCTGTGGCCGTCCCGATGTACAGCCGATCACCTGCACTATATGAGTACAGGATGTATTACAAGTCAACTGTTACATACCTTGGACAGTAATCGCATCTATCTTTTCCTTAAATGATGAGACAACTGGTGAGGGGTATAAAAAGGGTGCCATAGAGAGATGAGGCAGCCTAATCGACGACTGTAGACACGCTCTGCAGTTTGAGTCTGCTCGACGACTGTCCACTCGAGCACGTGATGTGTAGGACATATACTTCTCGGTAACTTGACCAGTGACCGCGACCATCGGCATCATCTCCGACCAACCTCCGACATGCCAGTGCCACAGAAATTCTTTTGCACTACTTCACAAATGTCGTAGCTTGGTCACCATCCCGAACCCATTTTGAAATTTGCACATCTGACTTCACTTGCAGATTTAATCAAACACCATCATAGGATTTCATCGACCAGTGGCACCATGGCTGATCCACTTTCGACCGCTCTAAGCAAATGCTTACCTCTCTAGGGACCCTTTATCTCAGTAATCTGATTGAGGGAATTCATGGTAATGTCTCCCGATGTTACTTGGTCCCATTGTAGAGCCATCCTTCCGGACGAGTTTCTTCACTCCTAGATCCTTCCATGCTGAGCTCTATCATGTGGTATCCACCGAAATGACTGCCCTCTATGGGAATAATAAATCGCTCAAGCGATACATTAACCTTTGGATTCGCAGCACAACTCTTCGCCCAATTTTACCGGACTCCAAAGCACCCCAGCTTCCATTAATTGCGATTTTGTTCGTTAGCGATGACTGTTGACCGACACATCGATGAGGAAACTCCACTACTACCCTCTCCCCCCGAAAATCCAATCCCTTGGTTCCAGTTCACAATCGTGATGCTCCTGCAGCTTGCAGAGCCCCTTAGTTCCCATGTCATATATCCCTTTGCGCCGGAGGTATGAGTCTCCTTTGCTTATTTCATCCTGGATCTATAGTTCAAAATCGAATTTTTATCAGCTCATCCGCGACATTGGAATCACACACGGTAATGAGAGCCGTGTCGGGTACTACGTTGGGCTTATGGTATGCTACTTTTGTTGATCTCGGTGGCTTTCTGATCTGATTTCTTGATTCCCCCTCCCAGCAATCCCTGTTCTACTTGGCAGAGGCTATAGGCGTGCTCTATTGGAGTAGAATGTCAGACCACTTCGGCCGCAAGCCAGTAATCTTAATCGGGTTATTTGGAGTGGCTATTTCCTCGTTATGTTTTGGATTGTCGAAAACGTTTTGGACTCTGGTTGTGAGGCAAGTCGTCTTTCTGATAAAATCATTTCTCGGGAATAATACTGATACTTTCACAGCCGATGTGTCAGCGGCGCATTAAGTGAGTCTATGGCTAATAAGATCACAACCATATTTGACGTTTGCGTCAGATGGAAATGTTGGTGTTATCAAAACGTCAGTTAACCTGCTTCTATAGGAAGTCATGGCTGATTTTACTTTGAAGGACAATGACGGAATTAACAGATCCAACAAATTTACCAAGGGTGAATATCCAGCCTCAACCACTTTACACTTTGCTCACCTCTAATTGAGAAGTTGTGGCCGTTTTTGCCACTTTCCTGGTTTGCAGGCGTAACAGTAAGCCTCATTTTCTGTCTTCATCTCCCAAAATGAAACTCTTGACCCATAGATTGGCCCCTTAATCGGTGGATACCTTTCGCGCCCTGCCGACCGCTTCCCTAGTTTATTTGGCCAGAGTGCCTTCATGAAGCAATACCCATACTTCCTTCCATGCGCTGTCCCAGCCGCATTCTCTGCGTTCTTCTCAATAGTAGCAATCTATTTCCTCAAAGAAACTCTCAGATCCCCTGCCCCTATATCGCAAATCCTCAAGGTCCTCAGAAATGACAGGGTTATCCGAATCGAAGCACAGGACAAGCCCACTCCGCTCCGCGCTGTTCTTACCTCCAGAGTTATCGTTGCAGTAGGCAATTACGCCTTCGTTGCTTTGATAGAGATCGCGTTTCGAGCAATCCAGCCCCTCTTCCTCGCAACACCTGTAACGCTCGGTGGTCTTGGCTTGTCGCCACCAGAGATTGGTGTCGTACTCTCATTATCGGGTATTGTGTGTGGAATCTTTCAGGTGGCGTTCTTCGCAAGGATTCATACGTTCCTTGGGTCGAAGAGAACATTCGTAGTTGGCATGATGGCGCCAGCACCTTTTTTTCTCATGTTTCCTATTGCCAATATGCTAGCGCGAATCCAAGCACATAATGGGCTTTTGTGGTTGGTGGTCGGCACTCAGGCCATGCTGCCTATTGCCTTTGGTCTGTCTTATGGTACGCTTTGAGGTTATTTGTTTTTATCCGCCAAGCTCACTGCTCCTAGGTTCAATTTTTATGTACATTACTGCTGCGTCTCCTAATCGTGCATCTCTCGGTGCAACACATGGCATCAGTCAAGTATGTCGAATTTGAACTGTAGGCAAACAATTCCTTACACGATATACAGATGGCCATCAGCCTTACAAGGGCATTTGGACCTGCCGCTGCCAATGGCCTGTTTTCTCTATCCATTGAACGCAATTATTTGGGCGGAAATCTTGTCTATTACATTCTTTTCGCCGCATCCTGTTTGGGAATGGTGCTACCCTCTCTGCTACCTCGGAAAGTTTGGAATTAGTAGAACGCAGATAGAGCTGTACGATTAATTTTCCTATCTGGTGCATGCTGATTGATTGTCTGTGAAGTTTCTCTTTATTGCTTTGTGACGGTACGCTTTGAGTGATCTCGCCGGAATAGCTACACCCCGGAATAGTTTTACACCGGAATGTCAGCGATTCTCTTGAAATGATAGCCAGGTCCTTATCGATAACAGAGATCCAGTATAGAATGCATATTTGGGTAAATAAGGTTAGGATGCCGTACCCCTCAGGCCATACGCTCACTGCAAGAGGCCTCAAGGTCGAATCTTGACCAGTAAGGTCAAGGTGGCTGGAATCAATTAAACCTGGCTCGGGATAGTCCCGGATTGGTCCCTAGTGTCAGGGCCATCTGTTCTCTAAGCCGAACATAATGACAGAATCCCGACTCCCGATGGCATTCTCCTGACGTTGGGAATGCACAGGCCCTCTCGACGTTGTCCTCGTCACTCTGCTCGTTCGATTCGCCATGAATGTTCTGCTCAGCGAAGTGACTCCCTTACTCCAGTCCGTGAAGAGGATCCCATGGTTTCAGCTATCCATTTTATACTTCCTGCAGGCTATGGAGCCTCTCACGTCAAATGTCGCGGACCCATTTACGCCAGAGGTATAGACGGGTTTCTTCACGCCATTTCACAATTTAAGCTAAAACAACTGAAATCAGCTGATTCGCGATATTGGGATACCTGGAGATGAAGGTCGCGTCGCGTACTATGTTAGCATCATTGTAAGATTTCCTCGCATATTCAAGTCTATATTGAATTATTTATTTTCTGATTTGGTATGACAGCAATCGTCCTTTTACTTCTCTCAGGCCGGGGCTGTGTTATATTGGAGTCGGTCTTCTGATAAGATTGGCCGCAAACCAGTCATTCTCATTGGACTACTGGGTTCATTACTGTCCATGATATGTTTCGGACTATCCAGTTCCTTTTGGGGAATTTTTCTTAGGTGAGTTCTTTCCAGAGATTTTCACCCACCCGAATTCTGAATTTCTGGCGTGTAGTCGATGTATCAGTGCCGCACTGAGTATGTGATGTGATTATTCATTAATGGATATCACTTTAATGATGCTTTAATAGATGGCAATGTTGGTGTTATCAGAAGGTCACCTACTATCAATTCACACCCACGCGGCCAACGTTGAAAACTTTATATCACAGTATGATGACAGAGATGGTTGATATTGGCGACCTTGCGCGAGTAAGTCGTTACAAAGCCAATCCATTTATATGATACCAACAAAATATTATTTCAAGGTATACGCCTTCACCCCGTTTGCATGGAGCATAGGAGCAGCGGTATATGATCACCCTAATATTTCCAACATTATTGACTGACTACTTGCTCAATATAAAGGTCGGCAAGTTTATCAGTGGCTATTTCTCTGAGTCAACCGACCCCATTTCCGACTTATCTGATGAGGGATTTGCGCTACTAAAATTATTTCCCAACCTTCTTGCCTGCATTACTCCTACAATCCTCACCGGGCTATCGTTCTTGGTGACGTATATTTTCCTAAAGGAAACCATCAACTCCCCAGAACCTGTCCCCAATCTTTTCCAGAAACCTGCAGCCGATGACTTTTTGGCGTTCCAAAACACTATCTCAACGGCCACTGTATCTCAGTTACCATTCGATCCCAGCAAGCCACCAATCTCGCCGGGCCTCCCACAATCACCCAAGAACGAGAACTTCAACCATTACTCGGAGATTGTTAGCACTACCATTACATCACAATCGCTCTTGCATAGTTCAACGGCTGCGTCCACGCCAGATATACTAGTGGTGAACGCAAGCGAAAATAGCGGTGTACGATCGACTAGAGTCTTTGCGTCCGAGGCCATTTCTACCGAAATTGACACTGGCTCAGCTCGTAGCTCCTCACATCAAGAGGCTTCAGTCAGCGCAAGTGGCCTGCCGCTACTTTCCAGTGTCTCTGCCAAATCCATTGTATCTCAGACCCCACTGGGTCTTGGTGTTTCGGCAGCTTCATCTCGCATCCTTGGCCTCCATTTACCAGCTAATCGGGATGCAATCCGAGGTTTAGTTATATCCAACGTTGTCGCCCGTCTTCCAGTAGACCCAAATTCCATAGGTGCACTCCTCACCCGGCCGGTGATCGTCGCCCTTAGTAACTATGCCTTCCTCTCACTCTTAGACGTAAGCTTCCGCACCGTGCAGCCAGTTTTTCTCTCAAATCCTATCGCTATTGGTGGGCTTGGTATGGAGCCAGAGATGATTGGAAAAATTCTCTCTGCATACGGAATCCTCAACGGGTTGGTGCAGATGATATTCTTCCCAACCATTCATGAGCGCCTGGGCTCGAAGAACACATTTCTGGTAGGGGTGGCTTCCGCTGTGCCACTTTCCCTCGTATTTCCAATCACGAGCCTACTGGCGAAGACACAATTCGACGCTCTTCTTTGGTTTTCGGTCGGCGTGCAAACAATATTACCAATTGGTATGAGCCTCGCTTCTGGTAAGAGTGTGGGCTAAACCGCTAGGATATTGAAATGCTAATACCCACACCCAGGCGCAATTTTTCTTTTCATCACTGCGGCAGCGCCGAATCCTGAATCACTTGGAACATTAAACGGTCTAAGCCAGGCGCGTTTTCTGTCCCTTTTTTATACCTTTGGATGTTAATTGAACTACCCCACAGATGCTGGAGAGCAACATCAAAGGGGTTGCACCTGGATTAGCAAGTGCCTTACTCACTCTATCCGTTGAGAAGAATTATTTGGGTGGATACCTCGCATATTGCACTCTCGCAGCAGTTGCTTCTTTGTCAGTTGTAACGTCCTTATCCTTGCCACGGAAACTGTGGCCCCATGAGTAGATATGACATAGATAAAGTAGACTTATGATTTGGCAATTACGCCACAACAGAGCATTATTTTGGGTGGCTATAAGTAGTAGGGGTCTATTTAGGTAGAAGGAATGAAAGTCTAAAACCAATAACTCCTACGATGACCAAAACAAGGAAAACCATGTTCCCTCTCAAGATCTGCTTTTGAACAGATATGGAGAACAGTGAAGACGCTATTGAAGGAGCGATAGAACGCATGATCGAACCTGCAGCCTGGGCTATACCATTAGTCGAGCCCAGAGAGGCCTTGTTCGGTGAGCTCTCCATAATCAAAATCTGTATTGAGGCTAAGCAGGAAGTAATTAGCGCACTTCCAGCCTGGAATTCGGATCGAGCCCTACCAAACGCTGGATAATTTGAAAAAGAGAAAAAGAGCTGAATTAAAATTACCGTCCAGACCATACCATCTACTCTCCCAGCTCTGATCGCGAAGTATGTTAAGAGTGGGTAGAGTGCGAACACAACTGCGTAGCTTAGTTGTGAAATGATTTGCAGCTTCCGTGCACCCAACGTCCGCAAGACCAGCCCAAGGCATGTGAATTGTAAAATCGCGTTGAGCACTCCCCAAATTCCCATAACCACACCAATCCGGTATGGACTAAAACCCAAGCCGCCAAGCGAGATCGAGGTAGAATATATGAGGGGTTGAAGTACCAGACTGGACATATCTAGGAAACACAGAGAGCAGTGTACCAGAAGCGTCGAGAAGACTTTGTGAGTGAGGAGCCCTTTCAAAGGTAGCGGTACTTCGTCCGGTAATTCCTCTACGACGCCTCCCTCTACAGAAGGCACATCTGTGCATCCATACTTTGCACAAACGTGGCCACTGTGGTTTAGAAGAGCAGTTTTGGCATTTGCGTCAATAGATGCTGCGGCTGCTGCCTTCCTTTTCTTTTCTTTCAATACAGCAGAAGGTAACGTCTGAAATACAAATTAGCATGGCTAGAAACGTACCACGAGCTACGAACATTAATTACCTCTTTGAGACCAATAAACCCAATGAGAGCGGGTATAAATGCCACTAGCGAGGCTACGGCACAAGGCAAGAAGTATGGGTGTTTGCAGAAGAAGAAATTTCCAAATAAATCTGGCCAAGTGTTTGCAGGTTGCGCTAACAGGCCACCAATAATCGGTCTAGATCATTAGGAAATGTCATCCACGGAAAATTATCGTGAAAGACTCGGCATTTCGCACCCGATAGTGGCACCAAAGCTCCACATAAGCGGCATCATAGCATACACTTCTGCGAGGTTCGTTGAATCTGTGATCTTGGAGAATTTAATCGGTACGGGTAACATTTTTCAACCGACAAGGAGATGTATACCTCTCCTATTACGCTCTTAGACACTCCTGTAGTCCGACATGGTTGATCAATTAAAATGAGTGCAGTACCCGATGAAATTATCACACACCAATATTGGCGTTGAAAGCGCCCTGCAAGCATCTGGAAGCTACCAAAATCCAGAAAGTATTTGACACACCAAAAAGCAGCATCGACAGACACAAACCCAGCGGGCCGAGCAAAAGAATAGGACGTCTCCCAAATTTATCCGAAGCACATCCCCAGTGGAAGACAGTGAAAGCCTCAGCGAAAAAGAAAGCCGATTCCTGCGAGGATTAGTTTGAATGTGGATGCAAAATGACAGTACATAGGTTTGAGTTTGTACGCACAATAATTCCTGCATAGTATCCTGTTTTGCTCTCGTCGCCGCGCGTTACGTCTGTGTCGCGAACAAACTGATTCACGAAGGGATATATCACACTAGCAGTGAGAGCTTCAGCCAATTGAATCAAGAACACAATGGAAAGTTGTAGTTTGGGTAATGGTGTGCGCTTTGCGGGTTTTGCACGAGTATCTCCATCACTGTCATCTCGAGCCGCGCTCATTGTGGTACCATGCTGGTTGCTTTGTTCAGGGATGATAGTCTCAGACATGAATGGAAGAGAATGTTTCATTGCTGAGTCCATGCTTATAAAAGCTCAACGACAGTCGGAGTAACTCGCCAGGAGACATCGCATTCCAAATCATAGGTACATCGAAGCACAAGGACCGGTCGGAACTTCAAGGTGAAATAGAAGTAGAGATGCTACAAATGTGCCGGCGGTCTCAGCGCGTTATCGCCGCCATTCAAAATCAACATGATATCTACCAAACATCCCACAGTTCGTCAACTTGTCAAGAATATCTCAATTGTCGGTTGAGGGAATTTCTACGCTGCATGCTGGGCCTTGTCAGGAATCATGAAAGTTAGGCGAACGCCGATAAGGGCAATGAGGACTAGGATCAGAAAAACCATGTTCCCTCCAAGAAATTGATGTTGAAGGGAAATAGAAAATAAGGAGGATGCCACAGAGGGAGCAACGGATCGCATAGCTGAGCCCACCGCTTGAGCCATACCGTTCGTGGCACCGAGAGACGACCTATTTGGCGCAACATCCAAAATCAAAATCTGGACGCATGCTATTTAGAACAACTTGAATTTAAGCCTAATACTGGATAAATTTAAGTCACACACCATAAGATGAAATGTTCGTTAAAGCAAGGAAAAGTTGAACGGCCATGACCGACCACACGAATCCATCTACCCTGCCGGCTCTTTTGGCCAAGAAACTCAAGAGCGGGTACAACGAGAGGGAAAATGCATAGCTTAAAAGTGAAATGATCTCGAGGTTACGGGCTCCAATTTTGCGGATAGCACGCGCAAGGAAAAGGACCTGAACAACAGCGTTGATAATTCCCCATGTACCCATAATCGTGCCGATGCGGTAAGGGTCGAGACCGAGCCCACCTAGCGAGATCGAGGTCGAGTACACGAGGGGCTGAAACACTAGGCTACTCATGTCGATGAAGGCAGAAAATCCGTAGACCACAAGGGTGAGTAGAATACGGGAAAGGCGCTCTGAAAAGGGCAATGGGAAATCGAGTGGGTCCTGTGCGGACTGTTCCGATTGAATGTCGTTCGCAGTGGTGGCACAGCCGTAAGGTCTATTGTCACTGGTGAGAAGACCGGTTGTGATACCTGGGGTAACTGAGAGAGTGGTGCCTTGTCTTCTTTTCTCTTTTAGTATAGCGGCAGGTAGAGTCTAAAAATACCACAGTGAGTGCATTCCGCGTTTCGAAAGGGAAAGAACGGCCCGCCTCTTTGAGTCCTATAAACGCGATAAGCCAAGAGAAGAATGCCACAAGTGCAGCGACAGCACAAGGCAAAAAGTATGGGTAATGGTTGAAGAAGGCCATTCTTCCAAACAACTCAGGCCACGTTTTGGCAGGCTCTGCAAGCAAACCGCCAATGATTGGTCTGATATCGAATGTCAGAAACGGAGGGCTTTCGGATTAATTTATTAATCGTACCCGATTGTAGTGCCGAAGCTCCACATGAGAGGTATCATTGTATAGGCCTCAGCAACATTTGTCGAGTCCGTTATCTATACTCATATTAATAAACATGAAATGGGTGGCATGTGGCTGTGTAGCTTGATACACACCTCGCCCATGACACTCTTAGACACGCCTGTAGGTGCCAACGATGTCATAACTGCGACATCGGGAGAACTAAAGGCATTTCTCACCAATATTCCCGTTGAAAACACCTTGAAGGCAACGTGAAATGACCAAATTCCAGAAATTATTCGAGAGGCCGAAGGCCAGCATTGCGAGCGAAAGCCCTAGAGGTCCAAACAACAGAATCGGCCGACGTCCCAATCTATCTGACAGACGGCCCCAGTGAAAGACAGTGAAAGCCTCCGCAAAAAAGAATGTCGGCGCCTCGAGACTCGTAAATACTGGGCTGCATTACGCTATTCAACTTTGGTGTACTCACAAGGATACCAGCGTAGTATCCGGTCTTGCGTTCGTCACCTTGCGTAATGCCTGTATCGCGTACAAATTGGTTAACAAAAGGGTATATGACTGTTCCTGTGATAGGCTCGGCCAGCTGGATGAGAAAGACGATGAAGAGCTGGAATTTGGGTAGTGGCGTGCGCTTGGACAGCGAGGATTCATGGTATGTGACGGTACTTTCCTGGTTCATGGTATTGCTCTCAATTTCGAACAGGAAAGCAAGTTGAGGAGATATCCGCATCCCATGTTCGCAGTTAAGAAGAGAACTACACGAGGTCAAACGGAGCGATTATTGCACGGATGACTATCACCGCCAGGTACAAGATGTTTCCAAAGGGGAGAAAAATATCATCAGCTGCGATTAAGCCCCTGAACTTGATCCGGAATCCAGATAAATCCGTTCTTTTCTCTCGGCTTCAGCTCCGCGCCACCGAATCCTTGGGAGGTTCATGAGACAGGTTTCTTCGGAAGAAGATAGGTCAGGCGGAGGCCAACCAAAGCGACCCCAATCAGGATGTAGAAAACCATATCCCCTCCCGCAAGATGATGCTCGAGCGAAATGGAGAACAGAGAAGAGGCAATCGATGGTGCGATCGAGCGCATTATAGAGCCCACTGCCTGAGCTATGCCGTTCGTGGCTCCGAGCGAAGCCCTTGTAGGTGCACAATCGAGGATCAAGATCTGTGTAGAGGCTGTTTGGTCGTCAAAACCTCATCAGCTAAGGGAAATGAGGGTGTCATACCATACGCTGCGTTGTTGGACAGCATGAGGACGAGCTGAACGATAATCACTGTCCACACAAATCCGTCTGCTTTCCCCGCGCGCCGAGCGAAAAAGCTAAGGACCGGGTAAAGCGAAAGGACGATGATATAGTTTGTTTGTGCGATAATCTGGAGCTTGCGGGCGCCCAACTTGCGGAGGATACGCCCAAGGAACATGAACTGCACAAAGGCGTTGAGGATGCCCCAGATACCCATAATTGTTCCAATGCGGTATGGGTCAAAGCCAAGACCACCGAGCGAGATGGAGGTAGAGTATACCAGGGGCTGCAGAACTTGAATAGCCATGTCCACGAATGCTACGAATGCATACACCGCGAGATTAAGGAGAACACGCGGAACAAGAAGATCCTTCAGCGGTGGCGGAACCTCAGGAGTCTCCTCGGGTTCAGCAGTTTCCGCACTGGAATCCATAACAGACCCGTATCCAGCGTCGGTATTGTCGGCAAGCAGGCGAGTTGAGGAGCTCGGTACACTCAATGCGGCTGCAGCGGCTCTCTTTTTCTTTTCTTCATACACAGCTGAGGGTAGTGTCTACAAAGTTGTGTTAAGAGAAGATAGGTTCCGTAGAAACTAAAATATACTTACCTCTTTTAGGCCGACAGAGGCAATCGCGCCGGAGAGGAATGCGATGAATGCGGCTACGGCACAAGGTAGAAAATAGGGGTATTGGCGGAAGAACAGGCTGCTGCCGAACAAATCTGGCCAAGTCTTCGCAGGCTCAGACAAAATACCACCAACAATCGGTCTAGATAGCAGGTTAGGGTTTGGATTCAAGATGAAGCGGGGGGCCTACCCAATCGTTGAACCGAAACTCCACATGAGTGGTATCATGGCAAATGCATCCGCGATATTCGTCGAATCGGTTAGCTGGTAGATCATGAATGAGAAAAGAAAAATATTCGATAGCAGATTCGTACCTCTGCCATAACGCTTTTGGAAACACCTTCAGTTCTGATCAGACACCGATCTACTTGTATTTTTTGTATTTATACTTACCGATATTACCATTAAACACGCCTTGCATGCATCGGGATACGACCAATGTCCAGAAATTGTTAGAAAGGCCGAAGATCAGCATCGCAATAGAGAGACCAAGAGGCCCGAGAAGAAGAATGGGTCGACGGCCGAATCTATCGGAGGCACGACCCCACTGGAAAACAGTAAAGGCCTCGGCGAAAAAGAACGCCGATTCCTGAAAAGGAGGTTAGATATTTTCAAACTAGCCCGGTAGACGCAACTCACAATAACGCCTGCATAGTACCCCGTTTTACGTTCGTCGCCCTTGGTTATCCCAGTATCGCGTACGTAGTGGTTGATAAAAGGGTAAATTACCGTCGCAGTGACGGGTTCCGCGAACTGAATCAAGAATACGATGAATAGTTGGAACATGGGCAATGGGGTTGGTTTTGGTTTCGTTGGTTCATAAATTTCGTCATGATCGTTAGTTTCTTCCTGTGCAACTCCAGAGGTCGGCAGTTCGGTAGACATAATAGGAAAGCAGGGTGCGTGCAAGAGATCTCTAGCAACTACTGCTATCGCCGGGGGTAGGGAGAGAAAGTGCGAGTCAGCGCTGTCGGAGGTCGGCTCCCGTGCGCCATCGGACCTTGCAGCTTGGAGAGGAAAAATTCAGGCAAGAAAATTACGCCATCATTGCGATAGCTGATTGCATCAAATGATCACGACTACATCAAGATTTCAAAAACTTTGGGGTCCAAGGCGTAGATATCAATATTTAAAGGGTACAACAGCTGCAGTGTAGTCTGTGCGGAAATTCATAGATTATAAACAGGTCCTTTACTACCTAACTATCCGTCGAGCAAGTCAATAATGGCATTCAACCCCTGCGAGATTTGAAGCTGACCTGGACCCTCAGATTCGGGATGCTTGTCTGCCTCGAAGACCGGCACCGTACGAGACGCAACCCGAGTAGGAAGGACCAATGGTCGAAGTGATGTACCTTTAGGATGCGTTTGAGACGTCGAATACGCGGCGATTACATGAGGGCTGCCGGTGGAGTGTCGATACTCAAGAACAGCGGGGTTGAAAGCCGATGTACGACGCGGATTGATAGCATTGGCAGCCACTAGACTTGGAAACTGAGCACTCTGAGAACAGCGATCGAATGCGCACAAGTTGACCAGAGGATCCGTGTTCAGTGTATATTCCTGAGGGATAGGAATGTCGGTAAGCGCGCCTCTCTCCTGGGTTGGGGATTCGTGCTTGAAATTGGTAGGGATCCCAACTGTTTGTGTTTGAAGATCAGCTAGATGCATACCCTCCCATGAAACGGAGTATGAGCCCCCCGTTTCAGGAGCCAAGTCGCGTATCCCGGACCGTTTTGATGGTGCGACGAAATCACTGTCGGAAGGACTTTCCGTGGGGCTGGCGGCTGCACCGACAACAGTGAGGATGAACTTTGGCCGTGAACAAGGGAGCGTGGCTGAACGATGCCTTGCCACTTTCGGCGCTATTTTGGATTTGCAGCTAGGTGGCACACTCACATCGCGGACGGCGACAGATAAACGATTGGGAACAACATCGGCGGTCGAAAGGTCGTATATAGTCGTCTTCATGATAGATTTATTCTTCACAGACGTTGTGATGAGAAGTCTACGAAAGCTCGCATGCCGCGTTAGCGATGCCGTTCGTTTATGTGTCCAGGGAAAACGGCGGTAGGGTCCAAAATCACAGAGGTTCGGCGGAGGTACCGGCTCGGTAACAAGGATTCCAGGCGTAAAGCAGGCTTCTCCAGAGATTGCAAATGGGTCCGTTTGGTCATAGAAATCTTGAAGCTCTTCCGGAATTTCGTACAACGTTATCTTCATCGATCTATTAGATGCGCTACGGATCCGTTGAGATACCGCCTCAAGTGGGGTCCGGGGACTCTGAGGTTTTTCAGTCGATCCAAAAGAAGAACTTCGTGGACTAAAGCCTCCGGGAAGAGAAAGAAACAGAGAAGACCTGAGACTGCTGATAGAACCCATAAATAACGGTGCACCCTTGAATCCACGACGCTTTCCAAGGTCCCCGATCCCAGCATCGATATCCGGTAGGGCGGTGAAAGGAACGGAACCCGGCGTTGTAGAAACTCTATGTATGGAAGACACACATTCGATATGGGAGCCTGCTACCGACATAGCGTTTGGGGGTCGACCAAGGATGCCATCATCATTGGGGGTCAAACGACTCCTAGGGAGCGAGAAACTGTGATGCTTGCTCCGCGAAGCATGTGTGGCCCTTCTCCTGCCATCCTCTTGATTGGTTGTGTCCGATGCCATGAACAGGCCTTGGGCTATATGCCGGTGATTAGCGACAGACTATAGTGTGTAGATGCTAGCACTCACCATTCCAATTATTGTTATCGGTATGGAACGCTTCCAAAAGCGACGTCGTTTGATTTGATGGAGACGTCGCTGTAGGTAACTCTTCTTCAACAGTTCTATGTTTGAAGAAGAAAGAAGTCACAACAAGTAGGAGCCACGAGACGAAGGAGTAGAAAGCATCGAAGACAGGCATCTCTGGTATAGATCTTGACAGCCTTTGAGGCTAGTGGCGGTTGATGAAGAAAGTAGACTTCATGAGATATTGGTTTACTCGTGGTGAGGCTGACATCTGGAAAATTAAAATCGGACAGCTAATCTTGACATTCCGTCAGCCACAAATGTTGCATGTGTACTTTATAGGCCTAGTCTTGCGATGTAAGTATATCGCGAACATGAAGCAAATAGCCTGAGGGATGGAGATGAAAACTTCTCGGGTGACGCTCAGTAAAAAGCCTTTGTTTGTAGACAGTCAGCAACAAGTCTTGCATCAGTGAAAATGGCCCGAAATTTTGGATTTTGGATCAATTTAGTCAGTATTTTGTCAAAACTCGTCAACCGCCAAGCTTGCCAAGCCAAGCAATTCTCTTGGCTCGTACTGCTACACAAAACTGCGTATGCAGCCTCGAGACTTGTGCAAATCGATCAGTGCGCGTTTTTGTTGGACTATTTATTGATAT
>JABCKI010000040.1:0-57481 GCA_018282025.1 Sphagnurus paluster | reverse complement strand
TCGGGGAACGGGATCATACCTCGCGGCCAAAAAGTGCCACTTTTCGGGCTTTTCGGGATGAGAGCTCTTACAGGATATTCCGGGGTCCTGATCGAACTCCTCTATTGTTGTGAGGAGGTTTTTAGGTTGCCGCGTATATCTGGATTCTGAATAATCTTCTCGTCTATGCACACAAGCCTCTTGTATTAAATAATTGAAATTATCTTCCACTTGCAGGATGTCGAAACACAAGCTAGCACCATGGATATGCAGCCCATAAATTCAAGCTGGATTATCGGAAATAGCCGGGAATGATGAGTTTTGTCACATCACCTGACGAGATCCGACAGATTTTTTGATGTCCACCTGAAAAATGACAAGCGGTGTGCCCGATTCAGATCTTCGACACTCATCAAAAGAGAGCAGATGTCCCTGTTTGCTGAGTCAGCACCTGCCGACGTCTGCCGCCATGATGGTCGGAGTGTCGGCAGTACTGGCGTCCACAATGCGCTGACCACAAAAATCATATTTAAAAGGACTGTACGGTCTAGTTGAAGACATCTTGATTGGTAGAAGATAGAAGTTGGTAGCCTATTTATGCCGAGGCTGCAGCTTAATACTAAAACAGATCTCCTGTGACGTGCACGAGCAAGAGTGACTGGCCGCCACTGGCGTCGTCATTTGTCGCTTTTCGAAAGATGTTTTTTTTTGTTCGCCACGACGCCGACGGGGAAGTCTATGCGATTTCGAGGTGTCGCTGTCTTCCAGTTGCTTGAGATGAGTCGTGTGTTACGAAAGCAAGCCGACCCTGTGCCGTTTACTGGATTCGTAGTTTCGCACGGGGGTGTTCCTAATATGGCAGGAGGTCACAATGTCAGGGTTTCGAATCGGGCACACCTCTTGACTGAGGACGTCATTGACAAGAATAACTTATGAGCATTCTGATCCCGAAGCACACTGAGAATTGACGATACTTCTCTCGCCTTGCAATCAACTATAGGCTGTACAGCCAGCTGCATCCTAGCCGCTGCCTTTATCAGTCGTGTAATGTATGTAATATATTGTGTACACCATACATGATCTATCCTACAACAAAAGGCTTCACCCGTCCTGCCTTCCCTAACGAAGCCTGCCTCTGGAGCCTACGCTGCTGCGAATCTCTCGATGGACTCGGCACCATCACTGAATCGTCACTTGGCGGGTCTACATGGTCCGAGAGTCCTCGCAAAGCGGGAGACATCAGGTGGTGTGGGGTCACCTGGCCAAGATGTGGGTCGTCGTCAGATGAGAGCTCTGAAGATAGCTGAGGCTGCAAGCGGTACAGCATACGTGGCCAGGGCACGAGCTCGCGGAGCTGGACAACGCCCCTTGAAGACTTGGGTTCGGTTTCCGCTTCTGATTCTTCAAACACGCTAGTGCTAAAGCTTCCCCTCCTCCGCTTCGTGGGTGATGTCAAGGTGGAGACCTCTTTACCGGCGGTTGAGGTGGAGCCATTCTTTAGTTCAGATCTGGTGCGGCGCAACATAGATCTTGTCAAGGGTCCCGATGATATCACTTTCTTGTCTTCAAAGCTCGTCGATTTTTTCAAGGAAGGGCGTCGGTACACGTCGCTGAGCGACGGCAGCTCTACGGCGTCCAGTACCATTCTCTTCCGCTTCTTTATTGGTGTTTGGACTGTGTTGGGTACTGTTGCAGCTTCGAGAGTCGGTGGAGCAGGCGCAACGAGGAAGACGTCCTCATCCTCATCCTCTGGAACAAGACTTGCCACCACGCTGCGCTCATCCTCGCTGTCCGGTACCTCGTCCTCTTCGAAGCGCCTCTTACCCAGCGTAATTTTCGACGGAGAGGGCTTGGGTAGGTCGAGCACACCGATTTTTTCGAAGATCGAGGGCAGCGGCCGTTCTAGCCCAGAGGGAATATAGCGCTCGGGTAAAGACATATTCTCTTTACCCTTATGTCCGACCTTGCGGCGCTTCGTAGGGGAGCTCCGTTGAGTCCATGGCGTAGGTGGGCGAGTAAATACAGGAGGACGTGGCCTGATTGGGGACTGAGGGGAGCTGTGCGGCAACTCATTGAACAGTCGTCCACAAGACCTTAGGCGAGGCGGCGTGGAAAGGGTATTGGCAATGTTGCGAGGGGAGAATACCAACGAAGGCGTGGTCGGTGTGGTGGGGACAGTGGGGCTAGTCATGGAAATTGGCGTGCTTGGGCGCTCGGGAGTTTCCTCCACTAACATATGTTCATCTTTCTTCTCTTCTGAAATGCCGTACACTATGTTGAGGGCAAGGAGTATGTCTTCGCCCCATCCACCCTCCGGCGCTTTGACATTGGTATAAGTAGCGTCCCAGAAATCTCGGAAAGACTCCGACGCAGTTTCCTTGATCTCAGATCGTGCATCCGACGCGAAGGGCACACCCAATACCGGAGAGAATGTTTGGATAATAGATGGCGAGAGGGGAAGGACCTGGATGGCAATGAGGAGTGTCTGATAGAGGGGTAGGATCTAAAATGTATTCGTTAGATGTACCATTTGACACGTAGGACTGCAAACCCACATCATATTCAACGACACCAGCATCCCAACTGCCTTCTGAATCACCTATCCATAACCCAAGAGCATCGGCCATCTTCTCACCAAGAGCGACTACGAGCTCCTTCGGGCATAGTTCAACAAGATTAGTGATTGCTCGCATAGCCCAAGTAAACGTCGTCTGGTCGCTAGGAGGAGGGTACGCAGCCGTCATCGTCAGAGCTACAAAGTCCAAGACTGAGTCAGGAAGCTCGCGCAGGTCACCGGCAGCCGCCAGGTTGCCGAGGTAGGTCAGCATGAACTCAACGAGGCGCACATGGGTCTGCGCATAACCCTCACCCACGAGCCCAGCGACAGCGCACAGCACGACATTGGCATCATGTCCATAGTCGAGGGCTGATGCGACGGAGTGCTCCAAAAGATCCTGCCACAACTTCGCGTCCTCTGTGGTGAGGCTCCAAATCTCATCTTCTCGGCCTACGGAGGGATGCCTGAAAGGGACAGCAAGTATACAGGCCGCGCCCTCCCATCCCGCCGCCGAGCCTTGCTGCATCCAACCCTTCGCGAACACGCGCCACACGAGCGCACGCTCAGCCGCAGTCCAGTATGATGTAACTCCTTTCGCTTTGCTATACCCCCAAAACACGCGTACCGCCTCTCCCTCACCTCCACATACCGCCAGCACATCAACGCAGAACTCCGCCCACGCTTCGTTTCGCTCCTCCTTCTCAATTTCCTCCTGGTACTCAGACCCGAATGCTGTGTAGTCATCTATATTGCGCACGAGACATAGGGCGAGTCGCTCTGCTGCGGATGCAAGCATAGCGTTGGGAATGACGCGGCACATGAGGCGCCATAGGTCACGCGCGAACTTGAGCTTTGCGATAGCGCTGCCAGGTGAACTGGGTGTAAACCCTGGGATGACGAGTCCCCGTGGTATTTGTGTACGAAAGGTGGGTGTTGGTGGTGTGCGGGCGGCTGGGAGAGCAATATTTGTGTCCTCGAGGATGTCAGCGATTACGTCCACGGCACGGATGCTAAATTCCGCAACGGCGTCCACATCATGCTCCTGTTCCTTCTCTACATCAGGTTCAGAATCCTCGTCTTTATCTTTTTCACAGTTAGCGATATGAAGGGGCAGTCAGGAAGAGAAGCGCATACTCAAGACAGCACCCAGCCCCATGCCTAGAAGGCCTTCCCAGATAGCAAGCAGCTCTTCGCGCTCCTTCTCGCCCTCTTCACCCTGAGTGGCACCTCTTCCAGCGCCACCAACCGCAGCCTTCCATGACTTTACGAACGCGTCCCATACCCACGGAGTACCCACCTCTTCCTTGGTTAGTGAACGCACATCCTCTGCCTTGGGCATCTCATCGAATATCGCATTGACCGGTACCTTCAGTGCGGTGAACTCGGTCGATAACAGACCAGGAAGGGCAGAGAACAACCCCCGTGGCAACAATGTCCTCTTTTCTTCATCCGCCGAGCTAGCGTTCGGCACCGCCACGAGCTGCTTCATGGTGTCGATGGCACTGCTGCATGTCGCGGCGTCCTTACACACCATCGCATACAGGACGCCCAACGACCGGCGCAGCACCTCGTTATCGTCCTCCCCATCGATATACCTATATGTCGGGAGCTCGTACACAGGCACACCGGCATTGGACGAGCCCAGATAAGCGGCGATCGTACATACACCCGTCTCGAACTCTGTCACGGACGCAACAAGGCGCCACCATTCGTCACGCACCCTGCGTTCCTTCTCCTCCCGTGACCTCTCTTCGTGTTCGTCACCGACCTCTTGCTCGCCCTCAATATCCTCGTAGCGGGGCTGGAGGAATACCCAGATGACCTGACGCCACATGATAGCAGTGAGCGCGCGGACAGCTCGGTTCTTGTGTCTCAACCCTAGCTGCGCGAGGAGCCTCAGTGGGGGATATGTCATGGCCGCCGGGCCCAGGAGCACCAGTAGTGATGCAAGGACGCAAGTAGCCCAAACGGGCCCGTGCGCAACGTGGGCGACATCGGTAGCTTGGAGGGTTGTGCGCAGCGTGCGGATAATAGCAGGATCCTGAGCGGACTTGGTGGGTGATCCAAGTTTAGAGGGTGAAGTAAGAGAGACAGAGACGGATCGGCATGGGGCAGGCGTGGTGACGAATTGTGAGACGGTGTGGGATATGTGGGCGTGAATGGATGATATGGGCAGAGAAGTGGCACCGAGGACGAAACCGCCCAAGGCGTGGGCTGCATGGGTGCGAAGGGTAAGAGTTGGTGCAAGAAGCGTTGCGAGAACCGATGATAGTACGTTGTGCGTGAATGTTGGGATGAAGACCGAGGGGAGATAGAGGGAAAGGTCGTGGACAGCCTAGAGAAACAGTCAGTTTACTAGTAATTTCTGTGGTGGTATGACATACCTTGAGCCCATCGCTGGCAGAGCCTTTCTTGCCTTCTTTACCGAGCTCGCCATCAATGCCGCGACAGAGCGCGAGAGAAATCCGGTCTGCCGCTGGAGCGAGCACTTCTACGGGAAGGCGTTGGATTTGAATAAGCCAGATCGCCAGTGCCCATGTCTTTCGTGCGTTCGGCGTTGGCAACTCATCGGCGAGCGGTATGGCGAGGACCGCAGTGAGTATTTCTTGGAGCTGTGCATCTGGATCCAAGTCAACGATGATCCAAGATTAGAATTTTGATTTACTTACCTGTGAAGATATTCTGAACTGCAGGGAGCGTGAGCACGAGAGAAAGCAGTCTTATGACCGCGTGACACGTCGTACACAAGTCCCTCGCATACTTGACCTGCTCAGCACTCAAACCGTCCCTCTTCTTCTTCTTCGGAGTATTCTTCGGTGATGGAAGTAGCACCCGCAGTGGTGGTTCCTCTGTCTGGTCCCTGGCTGCTGGGTCAACCAACGCTCTACCCAAGTCCCTTGCAACAGCCGTAACAAACGCATCTGTGTTCTTGCGCAATGGCTGGAACAAGGGCCACGACGCGTCCACATCCGTCGCCCCTGTAACCGACGCGCGCAAGCGTGCGAGAAGCACGCTGTATGCTTCAATGAGGACCCTGAGCTCGGTGGCCTCGGTAGCCTGCACGATGGTCGACACGGGGTACTCAAGATAAGTTAAGTTGGCGAGTGGATCGGCTGGTTCTGGCGTAATCTCGCGTTGCGCCTCTGCTGGCCATGGCGCAAGAAAAGCGTTGCACTTTTTGAGAATTGATTTCGTCGGAGCCTGCTTTGAAGCGCTTGTCGCGGTCGAAACTTTGGGCACCCCCGCCATCTGCAAGATGTGGATTTTGTTGCTTTCTGACCACACAACCCTTGAGTTGGAGTCGGGATCACGATTCTCTTTGTCCTTGCTCCTTCGATGCGCCGTACTTGGTGGAGTCAGCAACGACATTTTGCGTCTGTTTCTCGTTTCAAGGATTTCTATCCCTTCTGTGCCTTTTCCTGAGGGGTATCTGAGAGAGTGGAGGTTACAGGAGGAACGCAGGAGCCTTGAAGCTGCACGGGTCGCGGGGAGACGAGGGTAGTGATGTCACAGCCGTCACGAATAAAGTCACAATTAAACACCTTTGTTTACGCGACGGGCGCGTTGTTTGCAAGTCACGCCACCGCTTCGAATTCGCAGTGTGATGGAATCCGAGTCCGACAGTCACTGGGTGCGTCGCGGTATGTTGCCTTGTTTCCTTTGCATTTTGATGGAAACATGCACCAGTATCGACTTGAATACGTAAGTCAATTGTCGTGTAATGTATTCAACCCACTACCGGTTATAACCAGGCTTACTTCAAGATGATCCATTGAGCAGCGTTCTTGATTACCATTGACAGTTAGACGAGCAATGATTCCAAGTCCTGTCGCGGAAGCACTACTAGCTCTTCCACCTGATACAAGTCCTTCAACTCCTCGTCCCAGTTGGAGCCTGTTTCAGAGTTTGATTCAGATTCTTCGTAGTCCTCAGATGAGAGTGCCAGACTCTGCGCCTCATCATCCTCACTCTCACCGCCGTCGGATATTGTTTCCCAGCCTGACGTATAATCCGAGTCCGACGTGGCACCGCTATCAGAATCATATTCGGGAACATCCCAAGAGTCAATGGGACGCTCAAAATCCAAGCGGCCAACACCATGCCGTACGCGTGCACCCGCAAAGGCGATCTCAAAGGCGTCGGACGGGGTGCTCACTATATCAGGAGGCAGGAAAGTCGCGATATCAAATATGCGCGTCAGGCTTGAATGGATCTCGCGCAGGCCGCGGCACGCAGGGAAACCTGCTAGTACATTGGAGCGGTGCAGCCCCCACGAAGGCGTGGAATCGCCCGAGATCCACACGTCGAGCCACTTGACGGTGGGGTGCGTGATACCGACGACCGCGCGGGTACTGTCGATCACGAGATGTTCGAGCGCGGGGCACAAGTCCAACAGGATCTGCGCATCAGAGAATTGCTCCAGTCCGGTCTTGCGCACAAAGTTCAAGAAGTTTTCTTTATGGAGTTGAAGGACCCGGAGTTTGGGGCCGTAATGTCTCAATATAGGTATGAAATAACTAGTATCGGTTTCCATTCCGACGCTCTGGAGGGTGAGGTGCTCGATCTGGGGCGTAGAAAGGACACCAACGAGGAGATACAAGCGAGAAGCCTCCGAGATATGGAGATCGAGACGGAGGCTGGACAGGCGTGGGAGATGGTAGATCTTTTCGGGGCTGAAATTTTGCGTGGGAGGAGGTGCATGTACACCGAGATGCTTCAGTTGGCCGCCAACGAGATCAAGAATATCAAATATTGTGTCAAAGGGAAATGAATTGTTGAAAGACAGGGACGTAATCGATGGCCCCAGGCTAGGAATTGGCACGGCGGATAGACATTTAAAAGGAGGATTGAAGCTGAATCCCCCGAGGCGAGGGCAATGGTTCATGACGCGTGTCAGATGCTCGTCGAAAGAGATGCTGTACTCTAAAGGGATATAAGTGCAAATAGTAAAGCTCTTGACAAGATTTCCGAGATTTTGCGCAAGCGAAGAAGCGTCCAAGGTACGCACGAAAGCAGGGATTTGGTGAAGACGTTGAAGAGCAACGTCCTCGTACAGGAATCGAATCCCAATGGCATACCAAGATCTGCAGACTAAGATGATAGTTTTCTTGATTTTGATAACCTGTAACCACGGGGAGGAGCCTGCACATAGAGAAATGTCTAGGAGGAAAGTGGGTGGAATGGCGCGTAGAAAGATACTGTTTAGAATCTCGGGTGGAAGACATTGAATTGAGGTTGCGACAGGCTTGAGCTACATAATTTATCGCGTTATTTGATCGGTGAATTTACCTGTGCGTCGATGGGTAAGTCGTATGGGTCACCCATGAGGCTTATAAGCCAGGCCAAAGCCAGGCGGCAAAAGTTCACGAAGCCACATATGTCATACGGCCGTGGCCGGCGCTTACTCCCGAGATAAGATTAGATATGTGGCGTTACTGTCATGAGTCCACCCCCAAGTACGTTGCAAATGGTAAACAATAAGAAAAGAGCCGATAAGTTCCTTGCATTCTTTGACGCGAAATCGCAACAGCGCCTTGAGGCTCGCGTGGCCGAAGTCGGCGGCAACTCGCTCAGCGCCTGGCGGAACGACGCCGCATACATCGAGTCTTCTTCGTATAGATTCAACCCAATGATATGCAGTGACGAATATTTGTAACCAGAAATACTGAAAATATAAATCCATCGATTGTTATTCGTCATTGCTATTTAGTTATTACCAGAGACAAGCAATGATTCCAACTCCTGTTGGGGAAGTGCCTCGTCCTCCTTCAAGTTTTTTACCGAGTTCGAATCAGATGCTTCCGAGTCCTGATATGAGAGTACTGAACTCTGCGCTCCATCATCCTCGCTTTCCCCATCGTCTGATTTTGTTACCCAGTCTGACGTGCAATCTGATTCCAATATAGCACCGCTATCAGTATCATATGTTGGAACATCCCAAGAGTCAACGTCAATACGACGCGCAAGATCCAGGCGGCCAACACCATGGCGAACGCATGCGCCGGGAAAGGCAATTTCAAAAGTGTCAAGATCGGTGGCCACCATATCAGGAGGCAAGAGAGTCGCAATATCAAAAAGATGCATCAGAACCGAATGGATCTCGCGCAGGCCGCGACACGCACGGAACCCTGCTAATATCTCAGAGCGATGCCTCCATGAAGGCGTCACGTCGCCCGGGATCCACACGTCAAGCCACTGGATGTTAGGGTGTGAGAGACCAACCATAGCTCGCGTACTCTCAATTACGAGGTGCTCGAGACCGGGACACAAATCCAAGAGGATCTGTCCATCAGTATGTTCTTCAAAATCTGTGTTGTGCACATCATCCATGCAGTTTTCCGTGTGTAACTGGAGGACGCAGAGTTTGGGGCCATGCTTTTCTAATATGGGTAAGAAAAAGCTCGCCTCGAATTGTCCAACACTTCGCAGGGTGAGGTGTTTGATACGTGGGATGCAAAGCACATCAACGAAAAAAGAAATAGAAAAACCCTCCCAGGTGCGGAAGTAAATCTGAAGGCTGAGGAGATATGGTAGATAGCAGAGCCTCTCGGTGCCGGAGACCACGCTACTGGGCGGCGCGTGCATCCCGAGATGCCTCAGCTGGCCACCAGCAGCGCCAAGAATGCGAAGCACTATCGCAAAAGGAAACGAATCATTAAGTGACAGGGACGTAATCGACCATGACAGGATTGGATTTGGTGCGGTGAATGGCCATTTAAAAGGAGGGCTGAAGTTGAACTGCTGAAGCCGAGGGCAGTTGTCCATGATGCGTGTCAAGTGCTTGTTGAAAGAGATACTAAACTCTGGCGGGATATATGTACAAATATTAATGCTCTTGACGAGATATCCGAAATCTTGCGCCAGCGAGGAAGTATCCAAAGTACGCACGAAAGCAGGGATTTGGTGAGGCCGTTGAAGAACAATGTCCTCGTACAGGAATCTAATCCCAATAGTGTACCAAGATCTGCAGACTAGGATGATAGATTTCTTGATTTTGGTTGCCTTGAACCACGGGGAGTGGGGACCTGCATATAGAGATACATCTAGGAGGAAAGTGGGTGGAATGGTGCGTTGAAAGATACTGTTTAGAATCTCGGGTGGAAGACATTGTATTGGGACAGGAACTGTGGGCATGAGCTATGTAGAGATGGTGAGGTCTATTATCGCGCTATTTGAGTATGGTATTTACCTGTGCATGAATAGATGAGTCCTGTAGTTGACCCATAGCTACATAGCAAGTCAATGAGAAATGCCAATCGATCAAGCGTTGGACTTCGTTCAGTTCCGAGATAAGATTAAACGAGAAAAACACGTGGTCGGAGACGGGATAACCGGCTCCGGGGATAAAAGTGAAATTGGTGTGCTGCCAGCGGCAAGTTGTTATGCTCCGCCTGGGGTCTTCGCTCTCCCGCCGCCGCCTCTCTCACTCTCCTGCACTCACAATGGCCAAGAAGAACCACACTTACATCGCGGACTCTAATGCGACGCCTATGCTACGCTACCAGGCGTCGCTACCGTCGCTGCCCGTGCCCCCACTTGCCTCCACCCTCGCCAAATACGTCGAGTCCGTCCAGCCTCTCTTAACCCCGGCCCAACTCGCGCACACCAAGAAAACCGCGGACGAATTCCTAGCCTCGCCCTTTGCTGCAACGCTACAGCAACGCCTCGAGGCGCGGGCAGCCGAGGTCGGCGACAACTGGCTCAGCAGCTGGTGGAACGACGCAGCGTACATGGGCTACCGCGACCCCGTCGTCGTCTTCGTCTCCTACTTCTTCGTCCACACTGCCTCGCGCGAGCGCACCTCTGGCCCTGCCGCTGCTGCCCAGCTCATCAAGGCGATGCTCCCCTTCCGCACCATGGTCGAGTCCGGCGCGTTAGAGCCGGAGAAGGTTCGCGGTGCACCCCTGTGCATGGAATCTTACAAATGGCTCTTCCACGCCTCACGCTACCCCACTATACCCTCTGACACCGCAGAGAAGTTCCCTGTGGCCCAGAACAACCACCTCGTAGTGCTCAGGAAGAATAGGTTCTTCGTCGTGCCCCTCGTGCACCCGACGACAGGGCTAGAACTATCCGCGGCGGAGCTCGAGGTGCAGTTCAGGCGTATTGTGGATGAGGCGAAGGAGCTGGGCACGCCGATTGGTGCCCTGACATCAGACAATCGCGACCTGTGGACGCACGCGAGGCAGGCCCTCCTTGCACTCCCTGGGAACGCAGAAAAAGCACGTCTAGTGGAGAGTGCGATGATCGTGCTGTGTTTGGATGATACAGCGCCAGTTACACGTGAGGAGACGAGCTGGGGGACGTGGGTTGGGAATGGGCGCAACCGCTGGTACGACAAGCACCAGTGTGAGTCGCGCGCGACCTGTATTCGTGTACCTGACTGACCTACAAACTCTAGTGGTCGTTTACGAGAACGGCCGCTCTGGCTTCCTGGGCGAGCACTCGTGTATGGACGGCACCCCGACGCTTCGGATGAACGAGTTCATTCTGGCGAGTCTCGAAAAGGGCAAGGCAGACCTCGGCCCACCCAAGACGGAGAGCACCGGCGCAGACTTGCCTGCACCCACCGAGCTCTTGTTCGCTACGGACGACAAGGTACGCGGGCTCATCCAAGACGCCGAGAAGCGCTTCGACGAGCTCGTTGGGCAGCATGATCTGCATGTACGTAGCAATAAAGTTCTTGCGAACCTATACAAACGCTGACGTCGTACAGGTGCTGCACTACGAGGCGTACGGGAAGAACGCAATCAAGACACACAAGGTGTCGCCCGACGCCTGGGCGCAGCTCACGAAGCACCTTGCGTTCTGGAAGATGAAGGGCCGCATGGGCGTGACGTACGAGTCGGCGCAGACGCGCAAGTTCAAGAAGGGCCGCACGGAGGTTATCCGCACCGCAAGCAGCGAGGCGCGCGCGTTCGTCGAGGCCATGGCAGCCGGCGAGGGCGTTCGCGATCCCAAGGCGGTGCGCACGTTGTTTGAGCGCGCAGTGGCAAGGCATATGCAGTATGCGGCGTGGGCGGCGGATGCGCAGGGCGTGGACCGCCATTTGTTTGGGCTGAAGAAGCTCGTCAAGGAGGGTGAGGAGCTGCCTGCCATTTACAAGGACGAGGCGTTCGCGAAGTCGAGTCACTGGGAACTGAGTACGAGCCAGCTGAGCAGCCCGTACTTTGACGGCTGGGGCTATGGCGAGGGTACGTGCTGTTTTGCTTTATATCGCTGAGTATATGCTGATAGTTTCGTGCGCATATAGTCGTCCCTGATGGCTATGGCCTTGCGTATTCCATCGGTGACAACTACATCCGCTGGACGATCACGAGCCTCAAGCTTCGTACGGATGTTCTCAAACATTACCTTGCGGAGGCGGCGACAGAAATTAGAGACATGATGGAGGCTGCGAAAAAGGCGGACGGTGAGAAGGATGGCAAGGCCAAGCTGTAGTGCTGGTTGGTCACGGAGATCTCACTATAGACCATATATCCAACGTTGCTTGGGGTAGTACTAGAAATGCTATCATAGTTAGAGTCGTCACAAGCAGCCATAACTGCCGCACTCAAGGGTCATGACTCTACACACGAGGTCAACGCGCGCAAGTGGACATTTGACAAGACACGGAGATATGAGTTGTTGCAAGGTCTTTCTGTGAGTCTTTCTTTGAAGCTGTTGTGGCAAATTTAAAGAAGCTGAGAGGATAGTTGATAGCTCGGCGCACGGCACTCGGGATATTTTGCCGGCGGCGCGTCGTACACGTGATTTGGATCGCGCCACCAGACTGAGAAGGTTGGTCTTGCCTCTGAGTCTTATTCTGTGGTGTACTGATTATATATTCTTCCGCAAAATTATCAAATTGATTTTGTAAAATTTTATGACGCCGGGATCTTTGCTATAAGGATACGTACACGACGCAGGTCCGTTGTCTAGGAATGTATGATTCGTTGATTAGCGAAAAGATATTTGCCAGTTCGAATTTCGGCCACTGACAGGTAGGACACATAATTTTATTCTAAATCTAATCTTACTTAGAGAACGAATTAGTTCAAGAGTAAAATTCTGGAATACTTAGCGTCGAAGGGCCAAGCAAGGCATAACTTAAATATGCAGTTGAAGAAAAATATCAATTCACGAGTACACTGTTACAATGTCCAAAGCTTTGTTTTGAATGTATGTTGCTACTGATCCACAGAAACTCGATACTTTCCCGAGTAACTGTTGTAGTTGTACACAATCGAGGTACTGGAGGAGAGAGAGAGAAAAGGCGAGTGAAGAGGAAGTACACAGCCAGGAACGAGGGTCATGGGGTGCAAGACCTAGGAATGTGGGACGTTGAGAATGTTCTGTGCATGAGTTGGGTGTGATTTAACCACACCCCCTTCAAAAGGCATGATCAGGCCTGCGTTCGAAGGACCATTTCTGGTGGGTGTTCTCGTCGTTGTCCCAGGTTCCTTTCCACCCGTTGATCGCGGTACCGTCCTCAGTTCCGCTATAAATTTAAATTAGTCAGTCAAGGCGGCAGAGAGGTGGTTCTAGCACGACTTGCCCGTTGAAAAGGTCGACGAAGGCTAATGGGGCAAATTCAGGTTAGTGCTTGCCATTTCACTGGACAGGAAAGACACATACTTCCGGATTCGAGGTTCTGGATCCTGGAGAGGAAAAGAAAATCAAGTTAGCCTAAGAAGAAAATTGAGGATTTAGGACTTACTTGTAGTTATGGCCGTCGCGAGCCTTCCTGATGACCCACAACTGGTTCTTGCCACCATTGGCGTGCCATCCCGTAATAGGAGTCTGATTCGCCACGAGACCTTGGGTGCGTCAGTAGGGCGGCGAGGTGATGCGGGATGCGATTCACCTTGCTTCAAATCCATAACAGTATCTCCCAGAACGTTTCGGATGAGGTAGGTATCGGGCATGTCTGGCTGCGGGTACAGTATCCACTGCTGGTTCAAGCCCTTGTGCTCCGTCCAACCTTGAATACGTGTACCTAGTTTTCCGCTCCATTATTACAATTTCTGTCGAGAAAAATAGCATCGGACAGTACCATCAGATTGGATGTGTCCTATTCAACCGCAAAGGATGAGGATTCTGTTTTGTGGAAGTTTGAGGGAAAGGAGTCGCTCACCATCATTGGCAAGATCCGCACAGAGAGGAGAGGCAGAGTTCTTGATGATATCTATTGGTATAGCGCATCGAAATGCGACGTTAGAAACCTCGACGAATTAATGAGATAGGTACTTGCAGATGCCGGTTGTGAGAGTCATTTCGATTTTACTAGAGTAAGTTGCAGTGTAGATTGTGTTGGGAAGAGGATGCTTGAATTCAGCCAGTTCGCTGCGTATTTATACAGCTAGGTCGGAATCTGCATTGACTCCGATTGGCTACAGTTTGGTTAGAGTCGAACGTTCGACTGGATGAACGAGAACTCGGGCCTATGGCCTCATGGTAAGACATAGGGCGAGAATCATTCCCTTTAGAGCAAGGAAATAGGGCTGTGTGATTCGATGGAGTGAAAGCGCAGATTGAACGACTTTTCTTCGTCATCCATATGGTCCAAGTGAACACTGGCGCCAAGAGGCACTGCACCGGACTAGAAAATTGAATGGACCTGGGCCTTTGAAGTTCCTAGTTCAGGTGATGTGTGTGGCTTTTGGTCGCCGCATTTATTTTGGGACGTGGATATCATGTTGACGCTCTCTTGGTATTACAAGTGCCAGTACCTGCACCGGGACTTTTATTTTCCAAGTAGACAATCTAGAAGTACTTGGCAAAGAGAACTAGATGCAAGAATACATGTCAAGCTCCGTACTGACACATTAAAATGTCATACTCACTCTCTATGTTCATGGTAGCTTGACACCGTAAACTTTGGGAAAAACGGGACCCTAGGCCGCGTAGCCAGGTGATATTTTTGAGGGTTTGTCTTAGTACTACAGGTGTGGCCATGGTCCGTTCGACCGTCCGACCGAGTTCAACTTGAAGTTGACACTAGTTGACAAGCTGACCTAATTTCAAACCCCGCTCGACAATATTCGCCGCACTTCAAGTTTATGTACGTGGCACCTATGGCGAGGTCCCATGTTTATGCCCTTGTAATCCGCGAGTCGCTCGTTATATTATAACGACTCAAACTTTGTCTGACACTCCTCTCTTTTTTCTATGTCTGATGTCAGTAATGGTCCTCTCTTTTTCCTTGGAAGTTTTTATCCAAAATGATTCAAGGGCCTGGCACATGGGCCTATGTTCTATTGAGATCGTGAATCTCTGCCTCTCGAACTCAGTGATTTCTTGAGTATCAACGGTAAAGCTTCACGATGGCATCTCGAGTAATACATTGATATCATTACCATGAGAACCTTGTGGATGTCACTGGACAGGTTGTTGTAGATGGCGGCTTAGATCGAGTTGAGCGTTTGGATCTTGTCCAACCTGGAGATGGCTAGCTCGGTATACTATATTCGCGATGGTGAATAACTAAGAATGTATGTGGAGCTGTGGGATGGCTTCTGTATTTTCCACTCCAATAGCCTCAAGCTCGAGCCCTCAAGCTCCGCACTGGACCATATTTACTAAATGCATCCAAAAGCCACCAGGTCAGCTGAGAAACTGGCTATAAAGCTATCCGAGAAGTCGGTGCCCGCAAACGATGATTCGCGCCACTTGAGCGCTCTTAAGCGCCACAAACCGTGGTCTAGTGACAATAACATCCAGCAGCTTAATTCCCATTGTCTCAGGTTCGTCTTGGTACCGTCGCGAATTATGCAGACTTCTTTTCTCAGCTTGGGACCATGCAGGTTCATGCACATGGGCGAGCATCGTTTTTGACGGACTGGGACTGCTCCCACTACTAGATAGACCCCATGACGTCATCCAAGTCAACTTTAGGGCAAACACTTCGTCTCTTGACTGATGCTATTCAGAGGAACTTTTGTCACTCTTCCTGCCCACGGACAGATAGAAATACATCCAGACTACCTAGTCGGTGAGTTTCATTCCAATTCAAGCACTGGAAATGATGCTTATCGTGCCCTTGAGCCGTCAACGAACAGGGCTACATAACGCATTCATCTGTGGCCACTTCAGCCACGTCACGGGCACTGTTGGAAGACTCGAATGTGGATAAACTGATCCAGATACCCCAGGGTAGTTTCTTGCTACCCCCATTCTGCGATCTCCACTTGCATGCACCCCAGTTCCTGTACCAGGGCACTGGACTACACCTCCCGCTCATGCAGTGGCTGGATGAGTACGCGTTCAAAGCTGAGGAGCGACTTGACGCATCTCCAGATCTCGCGCGGAGGGTTTACACGTGTCTCGCACAACGCCTTGCCGAGAACGGGACAGGCACCGTGCTGCTCTTCGGCACGATCAAGGAAGAGACCAAGTACGCGATAAGACATCTGGAGTCGGAGATCGTTTACATGCTGATGCGCGTATGCGTAGCCTGATCCTTGCGGAGGCAATGTGTGCTGCTGGACTTCGGGCGTTCGTCGGAAAGCTCTCGATGGATATATCCTCGCGCCCAAGCTATGTCGAGGCGTCTGCCGATGCTTCTCTCTCGGCCGCGCGCTCGTTCGTGGCGCGCTGCAGGGCCGAGTATCCTGCACAGGGCCTTATACAACCTGTGCTCACACCGCGGTTTGTCCCTACATGCTCCGAAGCGCTGCTGCGCGGCCTCGGAGACCTCTCAGCCGACGAGGGGCTCCGTGTGCAGAGCCACATGGCAGAGTCCGTCGACCAGGTCGAGTGGGTCCGCACGGAGCGCGGAATGGAGGATATCGAGGTCTTTGACAAGGTATTTCCTGTGTTAGTTCTCGAAAGTACGGGTCAATATCAACGCTAATGACTATCTTTTTTGAAGCACGCCCTCCTGACCCCACGCACTGTGCAAGCACACTGCACTTTCCTCGAAGCACCGGATCTGCAACTTGTTTCTGAGCGTGGAACTGCTATTGCGCACTGCCCGCTTTCAAACGCGTACTTCTCCGCCGCGCCGTTCCCACTACGTGAGGCGCTCCTGGCGGGTGTACGCGTTGGGCTCGGGACGGACATCGCGGGAGGGTACAGCGTGGACATCATGAATGCGATGCGCACGGCGGTGGTAGTCGCGCGTATGCGCGAGGGGACACGGACGCTAGCACAGAAAAGCATACAAAATGAGGTTATTCATGGGTCACTGGCGATCGATTGGAAGGAGGCGCTTTACCTTGCAACTGTGGGCGGTGTGGAAGCCCTGGGCCTTACACGCGACATTGGGGTATTTGCTGTCGGGGCGCCTTTTGATGCGCAGCAAAGTAAGTTGTCTGCTCAGAAATTTTCAGTAGAGATTTTGAGCTCTTTTAGTCCGTGTGTACGACGCGAAGAACAGTGCGGGTGTTGGCGCCCTAGATTTCTTTGACCTAGACCTGCAGGCAGGTAGCCCAGGTTTGAACTTGGAGATGTTGGAGAAGTGGTGGTGTGTAGGGGATGGCAGAAATCGTGAGGGGATGTGGGTGCAAGGAAGTAGTGTTGGAGCTTCTTCGTAAGGTCTGGTGAAAAACATTTACACCAACTATATGAGTCGGAATGTTACCTCCTTTATTTGTCTGAAACGTTCTCACTCCAATATGAGTCTGCAGAGGTCTGCAGGCCATATCCTCTTGATTCCGTAGGTCCGTATTGGAAATCACTTCTTGGATGACGCTTCTCTATATGATCCTCCGTTGGGCATCTAATCGGCGGAAATCAAAATGCAAAGAGCGCCCGAAAAGCTAGGTCACTGGGCAGAACGATGTGGCGCAATAATAATCTGTAGCTGCTAGGACATGTTGCTTCTTAAGATGAAATCACAGTCAGCAGATGCTTCAATGTCGTTTTCCCGGACCGTGTCGCAGAAAGATAAGATAAGTATTAGCGCCAAGCATTTCCATGTTCCCACAAGCGCCTTCTTCAAGCTTGACCTTCTTCATCTTCTCGTTCGACAGATGCTGAATCAAATTAACAGGCGAATGGACCGTCAAAGATCTGCGAATTATCGAGGTTCCCTCCAACACCCATGGCGACGTCGCTAGCAACATTCATCACCCACCAGCGCGTTATTCCTGACAATGCGCGCGGAAATCCTTGGTACGATGATGGAAACATCCTGTTGGTGACGGACAGAGCCGTGTACAGAACGTACAAGGGCCTTCTTGTGTCAAAATCGACTTGGTTTGCCGAAGCGGTGACCCGAGTGTGCGGTGACTCTGTCGATGTGTTGGATAACTGCACATTGATACATCTAGAGGATACAAACGCAGATGATGTACAGTACTTCCTGAGAGGGCTGGCAGACGACACAGGTGCCTAGTGAGTAATTTTGCTATTTCTGTCTTTGAATACGTGATTTTGAATACTTGAAGTTTTCCTTTCGACTGCTCCAGCGACTTTAGCCACCTCGCCAGTATTCTGCGGCTATCAACAAAGTATGGTGCATCTACACTGCGGGCCAACGCACTCGCCACAATCGAGCGGCATTTTCCTGTAACCCTCAGCGCATGGGATCGCGTCCGCAGCGCTACAGAAAGCACGGACTGGCAACCTTGGGTATGCGATCCCATCCTCATCATCAACCTCGCGCGCGAGGTTGGCGCATTCTCCGTCCTCCCCGCAGCCATGGCCATGCTTACTAACGACTCGTCGGCGGGCGAGGTCTTCGGCGTCGCGTTGCATTCAAACACTCCACGCTACACTCTCCCCGCGCGTAGTCGCCTTAACCCTGACGATGAGCGCGGCTTCGCCCTCATGAAGGAGTTCAATCACGTCTCGATTATCCGCACCATCAAGTTCATCCGCGGTGTTGGTGCTAGGTGCACACGGCCCCCGCAGAAGACGCCCGTTGTTGCCGGACGCGCGCCCGTCGGGTCCCTCGCGCTGGTCTCCCGCGTGAGTTTGTGCGATGCGACTTTTAAAGACCTCGCGGCGGATTTCCTGGAGCTTCTCGTCCTTGAGAACCCCATGGGCTACCCGGACTTTATCATTCGCGTCGATCGCGTCATACAGAATTGCGAACGGGTTTGCGCGGTGTGTTGGGACACGTTTAGAAAAGGATATACCACCGGGAGGAAGGAGTGGTGGGAGGAACTTCCCCGTGTCTTGGGCTTCTCGGGATGGGCAGATGATCGTCTGCAGCCAGTGGAGCCGTGATTGGTTGGGGCGTTCAAGTCATCAACGGATGTCCGTTCTAAATAAAGACTTGAATTCAGATCCCAATTTCTTATATCTCTGGGTACTATTCCCTTCTTGTAGACTCTAATTACGACGAATTTCTGATACATTTTTCTCAAGACTAAGTTTACTTCCAACATTTCGTGGGGACATTCCAAAATAACTGATGCTACCAAGTAAAGAGTCGATTTTTATCGCGAGTCCTTCAATCTATGATCACCCTCTTGCGGACTGAGCAGTTCAGGTGTGGCAGAATATCGGAAGAATACCGCCCACTGTCAATTATGAATATCAGGAGCCGAATTCAGGAAACACACAAACTGGACTTGCCGAAATTCGGCCCCCTGTATCAAGCTCTAATCCTCTACGGTGTATTCAATTTAATTTCAAAAGGCACCACTTGTTTTGACCCTAGAACTCATTCAACTAACCCTGGATGGTCGGATGCTTTGGTGGAGTCCCTTACGAGAACTCACTCGTTAAAACCCAGGGACTAGATGCCTGCTATTGTCTCTAATCCACTATGTCCTCAACTGACATATCGGTAGGCCTTCACCAGTCGGAGTGGGTTCGACATGCATTTGGTGCGCATTTATGATGGTTTACCCGTATAGTACTTAGCTGCTGCGTGCTTTTCTTCTAGTTGCATGCGCAGCTCTGATAATCTACGAATATTGTGAGTCCAACTAGTTCCGCCGACTATCCGGACTCAGGATAATATCACCCACAGTTCTTCAGCTCGGAAATGAGGTAGGCTTCACTGGGATAATGCGTTACTGTCCCATAAAATGTTGTATTTTCCATAGGTGGAGCTATTCTGGGTTCGTGAACTGTTTAACTGTTTAGCCAGGCTATGCGGGGCCTAAAATTGGATCACAGAAAAAGCCGTGGAATTTAGCAAAGTTCCTTTTTTTGTGGGTTAGTCAATCATCAGTCCCATGCACGGACTCGGAGATCTAACTATAACAACAACAGTCCAGATATTTTACTCTTGTTGCGATTACGTGAGTCTACAATTTCTTCCGTCTGCGTGGACCACTGAGCGCGTTATCGTACTGAAATTCTAATATATGGAACAGGATAACTACCACTAGTGAGTATTTAATTAAACTGTCGAGGCGCCACACACCTTGAAACCATGAAACTAGTTTTTCTCCTTCCTCTACCCTCAGAAAAGGTTCGGCCTCGCATTTTGAGATGACTTGATCATGTTAAATCCTTATATTTGACAGCTGTGCGTTTCTTCTAGGCTTTACGTTTTACGCGACTGAGCCTTGGAAATAGATGTCAGCCTGAGTCCTTCCCTTGCTTTCTATGCTTTCTATCATAACACTCTTGGTATTTTTTTAGGTCACGGTTTCTTCTGGTGGCAAGCTTACGGAGCTGGTATGCAGATTTCAGTCGCTCATAGTAGGTCGTTCTACTTTCAGATGGTCGCACTAAGTCTGGATGCTAACTCAATGCTAGTAATATTGCAGCTGCGACTCTATGTGATGTACGACAGTACGCGCAAAATGCGGAACCTTTTCGTGAGGCATTCGGATCTGAACTCCAACACCAAAATTTATAACCCCTCCCCCCTATAGGTTGGGATTCTGTCTGCCGAAGCTGTCCTTTTGAACGTATTTGTAGCCTTCTCCTTCGCCGACCCATTGTCGCTCAGTATGTGCATCAAGCCGTTCCGGAAGTTGTGATCATAACTCACACGAAACCCTAGCCACGAACGAACCATTTCCGGGGGTCGCTATCTGCGCTCGTCGTGACCCGCGCTACGGCGTACGCTGGACCGTGTATTGCTATACGGTCATCATCCTCACTGAGGCATTGATGATTTTTCTTGCATTACGGAAAGCTTGGCAGTTGCGACGTTCGACCACCGGCTTCACGCTCATGAAGCGGCTCACGAGGGATTCAGTGATATACTTCGTTATGTCAGTCGCCGATCGAAGTAGAGTTTTAAAAATCTGACTGCTACTTCACTGGCAGTATATTTTTGGCTTGCTTAGCCAACATGATCATTTGGGCGGTTAATCACGTCAGTAAACTTCAGTTCCTTGAAACTATTTGAATGGCTGAGTGTATATGTTATCTTGCAGATCACCCTCAACGCACTTGGTATCCCTTTCTTCTTCGTTTTTTCGTCTATATTTGCCAACCGGCTCCTCATTGGTGTTCGGCTGGCATACTATGGCGACGTAGTAGTAGTTCCTCATGTTTCGATGGCATCGCGCAAACCTGCTGGACCCTCCCGCGCCTCCGGTGGAACCGGTACGATGCAATTTCAATCCAGAGCAGAACTTACGACCTTCAACGAGTACATTGGCACTTGACAATCACAATCTTGTACTACCCATTACTATCGGGAACTTCACTCTCGTTTCGTTTCAGATAGGAGGTTTTAATAACAGGAGAACGAGTATGTTTCCAAGGTTTCGAATGCACATATGCAGTCAGAGCTAGAAACGAAAGAACGCGGCATGAGCAATATTTATATCATTATCAAACAAGTTTAGTTTATGGCAAAAGGATAAGTACTGCTTATATATGTCTCTCATGAAAGAATCGTCCTTATATGACTTCACATAACCAGGTTAGGAAGCATGTGTGGCGCCATAGTCATCGTCCATTCGAGTTCGATGGGGTTTGTTTTCATTCCGAGAAAAGCTGGGCTAGTAAATTGGTACGAGACCTATCTCAACGGTGACCGGACCCGTTAATTCTATTCCGCAGATTTCGTGCAACCAAATTCAAACAAGACGCTGAACGAGTCTAAAAAACCCCATGCCTCGATATTCAATTTATGCGCTTGGGTTGAACGGGCTGAAAGTTGACAAAATATTCCTTGTTAAAGTTGTTGAAACAGGTGTACGTCTAGTGATTTATTTATTCACATCATTGACGGTAGGGATCTTGTACGGGAGACATCACTCAAGCATCATTGAGCCCATGGGGTTGTAGGATGAGTGGTTTCGCAAACTGGGCTGCCATTGCCATCAGCGGCGTTTGCGTCAGTCCGGTACCCTAGCAGATTGCCATCATCAGCAGAATTCAATATGAAGTAGTGTTAGACAGCGCGTACGATGAAGTTTCCAGGGAAGCCTATGTCGAAATCGACAACGGACTCGAGATATTCGATCTGCGCCTTGGTGAGGCTTATGTCTAGTGCCTCGATGTTCCCGAGGAGGTGCTCGACCTTGCGCCCACCGATAAGCGGGAACACATAGGGTGTCTTCTGTAGCAAGTACGCAATGGCAACTAGTGAACGGTTCGGGCCTTAAATAATAGGGAAAATGAGGAGATGGACCACTCACCAGCTGTGATGTGCTTCGTGCCGACCTCGTTAGCGACCTTTTCCAGCGCTGCGGATACTTTCCTCTCCCGTTCGTTGCGCTCCCAGGGTCCCATTATCTTGCGCCCCTCCTCGCCACTAGCACGGCGCGCTTCCTCTTCAGCGTCTGTCCGGAACTTGCCTGCCGCCAGGACATTCCACGGCGCGAGCGCCATCCCCTCGGAGCGCGCCATCGGGATGATGTCGCGCTCAAAGTCACGATCCATGACGTTCCATGCGCCCTGGTAGATGACGAAGGGAGTCAGCGCGTGGTCGCGCGCGTACTGGTTTGCTTTTGTCACGACCCATGCGGGCGAATCGGAAATTCCCTGAGCGCATATAATGAGCATGGAGCCTCAAACGATCGGATAAATATTGCTCTGCTTACGAGGTAGAGAACCTTGCCGGCCATGACGAGCGCGTGAAGCCCACGCATGACTTCCTCGACGCTAGTCTCCCAGTCCCACCAGTGCACGTATAGGAGATCGATGTAGGACGTGCGCAGCTTTTTGAGAGACGCGGCGACAGAAATGTGCATCGCTTTGACGCTGTTCCCCGTGTAGTGCACTTTTTGCGCGATTGTGTCGTCGCCCCGTTTGTAGTTTGTTGTGTACTGCAAGATTCGGTTAGACGAAAAGAGGTGGAATACAAAGCAGGGTCACCCACTTTGGTGGCAATGAAGAGCTGATCACGGATACCACGCGTCTCGGCCCATTCACCGATAAATTTCTCCGACGTCTCATCTTGACTAAACAGAACAGTCAACATATAGAGGGATGAAAATGGCAAAAATAATTACTAGTTGTTAGCAGTGTCGATAAAGTTGCCTCCGGCGTCGTAGTAGGCGTTGAGGAGCTTAAAGCTGGAATCTTTGTCCATAGACCCCATGAAAGCACCCCACTTGTCGCCGATGCTCATGGCACCGAGCTGCAGAGGTGAGACATGAACGCCAGCGTTGGTCGATAGGCGCCTGTATACGCCGAGTTTGGTGGGGGGTGGTGGGGCAGGGGCGAAGAGAGACATAGGAGGATGTTCGTGTGGGTTGGTGTCCTCATCTCTTCAGTAAAGGAGCCCATTTATACTTCATAATTGAATGACGTAGAATTATGTCTCGCCGTTATTTCATGCGTTGCCGATGTTACTCGTCACTCCTCGTCCTCCGGCATCTTGGTATCACACACGGACGAAGGGTTGATGAATATATTTATGATAATGAATGACGGAGGCAGCTCACTGTGCACCGAGTATGTGGCTCGCCCCCATCTGTTCCGCCAAAACTTGATAGACGGGCGCCGATCGTAAAGCTTGCGGATAATTGGCTGAATCTATCTGCATCCTTGGGATTGGTTAGAAACTGTTGGAAAGCTCCACGCATTCACTCGGCACGAATGACACTGAGAGCATGACGATGCAGTGCTATACGTACGCCTGCCGAACCCGGCGCTGCATGACGGCGTCCTGTCCGCCGTCCTCACGCTGAACAATTGATAATTGATTACCCCACCTTGAGATCTTTGATGAGATAAGGACTGCGGGGGACCTGCCGGCAGTCTCCGGTGTATCAATCCTCCACCCGCCATATTTACCTGTCAATTACTTACTACTCCATGCACATCCAGCTTTACCATTAACCAGTGCTTGATTGAAGAAATGAATTCTAATTCCTCTGAAGTTTTTCCCCCGTCATACTGGCCGTCACACAGTGTGCATCTCGTGCAGCTGTAGTATTTGGGAAGAAGACTTGCACGACCATCTCGGTTGTCCTTGACGATGAATCCCTAAATCAGTTCTCATCTATCCCACTCCTTGTCTTTTCGAAGAGACTAGAGGGATTGAATGATCTGGTTCGTATTATCCCTACAAATGCCATTTTATTTCCCCCAGAATTTGAGAGAATGCCTCAACACACGAATGTAAATTGGCACATCCGAAATCAATATCGCTCCAAAAGTTTGGCTGTGAATTACGGATATCTTCTTTCCAGAAGACGTGATATAACGCTTTTGAGAGCCGAGTCCCTCCGTTGCCTTTGAGCCTCAAAGCTAGTCACCGCCAGTCACGGTAGCTCAGCTATCCGCCTCATCACGAAAAATGCAAAATTTTGATAAGCCATTATGACGGTGTGAAATGTGGTGTAATCTAACACAAGTCAGCCCAATTGACAAAATTTTTGGTCCACATCGTAAAGTCTTATAAAGCCTCAAAAGCCTAAGTCCTTTTTGCACTTTCGGCATCCGTTTCAATAAAAGATTGTGTGAGATTGCCAATTTTCACGGTCCGGCCAAGCGGAATTTACTATATTTATCCATTTAATTATCTTTATATTTTCTCGAATAGTAGAAAAGGAAATAATTGTAATTTAATAGCATAACTATGTAAATACATAATTGATGAATCATAAAGATAGAAACTCCATTGCACGCCCTCGCCTGAGTCAGCCTGTGCATCGCGCCCCATCGAGACTTGTGCCTGCCAGAAATCGGTGAGACATCAGTGTTCACCCCATAGACGGTAGAACGAACCTTGCTCGAGATGCCCCTGCGCTTGTCAACCCTTTTGAAGGCTGGAAACCCTGGAAAGAAGATAGGTGTTGAAGGATGTCAGGCTTGTCAATATATCTGAACTATATGGACTCACCTGATGTATCAATGAGTGGTTTGCACCAACGAAGAGATGAAAATATGAATGGTAATGAGCAGAGATACAGGAGGGCTCGAAATTGGTTATGTGTGCCAATCATTGGTGCCAACATGAAGGCAATCTACATGATCACGACATAACCAGACTGCTAGACATATGGCAGGAGCACAGCGCAGAAGGGACACATAGGAGGGCGGAGGGCTGATAGATGGTGGTGGTTGATAGAAGAAATGGCAGTGTAGGTGTCCAACGGTAATGTTTCGAAGTCATTCACAACCGAATTCGGAGTTCGAAGGACCTTCGTGAAAAAATAACAATCGTGCCCAAATTGTGCCTCAAAACCCTAAACATGGCGCGCACTTGCGGTGGTATGAGGCGGGTTGCCAAGCACTAATAACCATTATCCCAAAAGATAACTGAATATCATCACGATCAAGTATTATGTTGAATCCCCAATCCTCGACCAGAATTGTGCCAGAACAAAACCCAATACAAATTGACATAATCATTTTTCAGGTATGTAAGGGGTCATAAGGCCTTGGCAATCATTGATAAGGTAGTTAAACGTCGCCAACTGTAATAACGTCTGATAGGATTTTTGCAGACTTAGTGATGCTCGTGCCTTGCCTCCCGCTCTCCAAAAATGTTCCTCTTTATGTGCTATACGACTGCACCTATAGAACTCATCCGACGTCTTCATCCTTACTCATCTAGATCTCACTCGAGTGTAATGGTTTACATAAATTGTTTCAGCATCGAATCAAATCCTTTTATTGTTGTCGAAGCCATTCGCGTCCTCCCTGCGTGCCATCGGCGACCTTTTGCCATCCTTCCGGTTGAAGTCCTACTCGACATCTATGAATCTGCAGTTGAAGATTCGAGTAGTTGGTGCCCAATCGCACTGACGTATGGCCTTGTCTGCAAGTCTTGGATGCTAGTTTTATATCACTATTGTGATTATTTTGGAAGCGAATATTCTCCAGAGCCGAACGTCGTTGGCCTTGTACAGGCATTGGAGGCAATACCAAAGCGTGGCGCACTAATACGCAAATTTGTTTCCTATGAGCGTGAGCAATATGGTGGTCCTGATTACTGGTTTTCTGTTTTCTCTAGTCAAGATTCCAGAAAATTGCAGTGCATGGTCGGATCGTCGGCGTTGGCGTTGTGACTGAAAACCTTTATTTCCGATGCCTAGCTAGGCGGATGAGAAAACTACAGCGCTTTTCCGTAGACGAAGGTCGCTGCGCAAAAAATTTCCAGGATATTACCTACCACTTGGCTAGGGTTCGCCATCTATCTTTATTTAAGTTCAGCTCCTCCGTCGTGGCCATTGGTGCTGGTAGCATGGGGCAAGATTTTCTTTGATGTCGACGGGAAAGATGAAAAACGCAACAAGTGGCCCGGCCACTACACACAACTATGAATCAGTGCGACGTTGTGACTTTGAATGCACAGGATGTATATGGCAACTTCAGGCAGTTCCCAGTGTATCTGCTCGCAAAAATATTCCTCGCTGAAATTCAAATTCAAATTCTTTCGCGTTGATCGTCCCCATCGAATAAGAGCTGTAAATACCTATCTACCTGGTAGTTACTGTTGTCGACAGCGTCGAAGTTTCTATAAATAGTGTAGTGGCGTCCAGAGGTCACGTGCTACCTTAGGGCAGGGACTATGATCTTTGAACTCGCAATTAACTTGTGCTACTGCAAACCACGTAGAAAGCTTCAGGCTCAGTGATACGACTGAAATCAGCAAAAACACGCCATGGCTACCGCAAAAGCTCAGAGCGAAAAAGAAAAGGTATTTTCTTCCGAGATTTTCTTAATCACATATTAATTGTAAATGCAGGGAAACGCAGCGTTCAAGGCGGGAGATTATGCAAACGCGATTGGCCACTACACCGCTGCCATTATTGCAGATGGGAAAGACCATACTTTCCCCCTGAACAGGGCGGCTGCATACCTAAAGCTAGGCAAGTACGTTTCTCCCGATCTACGCCCTGGGGATCAGATGCTCATACTGTTCTTTAGAAATGAGGACGCGGAGCGAGATTGCACAGCTGCGTTGAGTCTGAGCGCGTTAAACGCGAAGGCTCTGTTCCGAAGAGGTCAGGCCAGGTTGGGAATGGAAAAACTAGATGAGGCTCTTTCAGGTGAGTTCATCATGTTTTCGTTGAACAGGCGTTAAATGGTATCTTGAAGATTTAACGCAAGCTTTGAAGCGGGAACCTGCGAACGAAGCGGTGAAGGCGGAGATTAAGAAGGTTAATGATCTGCTTGAAAAGAGAAAGGCAAAGGTACGAGGTTTTCCCTTATCTGTTGGAGAGGTTTTCCCAACTACTGTCAAGGCGGCAAAACAAAAAGCGGAGTTCTCGACTTCAATACCTTCGCCCAACAGAAGAAGAGTGCCTATCACTATTGTCGAACCGTCCTCTCCAGCACCTCCGGCCAAGGTCCAGCCTAGGGCTACCCAGACGAGATCTACCCCGATAGCTACCAATGAGGCTGCATCATCATCCATCATTGACACCTTGCAACCTGTTTCCACCCGCTCTCTAAAACCAACTCAATCTCCACCTGCAGCCACTTCGCCGCCTGCGGCATCTACTACTCCACTAAATCCTTCTTCTGCCGTACAATCAACTGCACCTGCACCGCCTAAACCAGAACAACCCCGCTCATTCAAGGACGCAAAACAGGCGCGGGAGACCGTGAAACCCAGTCGCGTTGGGGGTGGTATATTCCGCGCCTCGGGAGAAAGCACCGTCTTCCCGACCCGGATCTCCCCTACCACCACGCCCGAAAACTCTATGACCCTATCTACCAATGGTATTGAACAGCTCAACCCTGTTTCTCCAGCCAAAGCACCTACGACGTGCTTCGAGTTTTCACGCGCATGGGAAGCAGCTGGAACACTGGAAGAGCGCTGGGGTATCGCTTTGGTGCGTTTGGTTATTATCCTGTTCCAAAAGTTAATGTCTTGATGCCAAGTTCGATATTAGAGTACGCGCCCGGGGAGCTTGCCCGCACTTTTCAAGACGTCACTTGAGCCCTCGCTGCTCGCTTCCATCCTTGGTGTCTTCCAGACGGTTCTTGCGACTGGAGATCGCTCTGCTGGAGCTAGTGTTCGGGAATACATGGACGCTTTCGCCCATGTAGAGCGGTTCGAAACGGTCGTTTTGTTTTTGAGTCGTGCTGAGAAGAGTGTTGCGAAGGGTGTTTGGGAGTCACTGGGGGTGGGAAAAGAGGAAGCTGGACGTGTGTGGGCCAAGGTGTGGGTATAGCTTCAGGTATGTTTTGGGGCAGCCGTATTGTTTCAAAGTTCCTTGCAAATATGCCTACTACTACACACTAATTCTATCTAAGTAATAATGTCAAGTCTCTAGATCCGTTTCATCCTCCTCCCCTTCTGTTGCTTCTGACCCAGAATCGTACTGTTCGGAAGTATCACCACCAGCTGGATTAAAATCAGGGCTGGAGCAGTCGGAGGAGGGACTCTCTGGTCGCAGTGAACTCTCCCAGTGCTCCAAATAATACTTAACGTCCATTCGGCCGACGTTGTGGTAAATGTTCACCCCAGGAAAGACCAGTTCAAAGGTGTCATGTTGAGATGCAACCATACTGGGGGGTATTTCACTCGGAATATCCCTCATTAAAGTCACGCTTGCACAGATCTCACGGAAGCCTCGACATGCAGGAAAGCCTGCTTTCCATACGCTGGTCTCCCAATTGGGTACCTGGCCTGCGGAAATACACATGTCCACCCACTTGACAGTGGGATGTGTGATCCCACCTCGGGCCCTAATGCTATCCACCACAAGATGCTCAAGTACTGGGCAGAGGTTCAACAACGACTGCAAGTCTCCGGTATTGCGACCCGGAACGTAGCGGTATGGATAATCATAAACTAGAAAGTGAACGAATTGTAGCGTGCGGCCATGCTTCTCGAAAAAGGGCATAAAGAAAGCGCCTCCAAAACGTGAACGGCTCACTAGAGTAAGGCGCTTGAGATGAGGGATAGAGAGTGTATCAACGAGGATTTGGACGGCTGCCGCCTCCTCGTTTTCATCAACGTTGGAAACCAGGAGGTCGACTAGTCGCGGAAGGTGGCGGATCTTTTCAGCTTGAAAATTATCGTACACATCAGAAGCATTTATTGCGAGACGGGTGAGCCGTTCACCGACACTGCCGTCAAGAATGTCGAGGGCAGCTGCGAAAGATACTGACTGATTCAATGAAAGATAGGTTATGGAAGGCGTTATGCTGGGGAATCTTGCAGTAGATGGCAAAGAACATGGAGAGTTGAAAATAAACCGCTCGAGGCGAGGGCAGTCGCTCAAGATACACGCCATGTGTGTATTGAAAGACTCGCCGTACCCTTGAGGTATATATGCATAGAGAGTAATGCCCTTCACAAGTTGTCCAAGTTTTCCCCCATGTGGTAATGCTTTTATGGTACGCACGAAAGCAGGGATCTGGGGAAGCCGCAGGAAAGCGATATCTTCGTATAGGAAGGGGATTCCTGCAAAATACCAAGATCTGCAAACTAGGATAATAGATTTCTTCATCTTCATGACCTTGAGCCATGGTGACTGGGAGCCCTGAAATGTGGAAGGATCGAGAAAGAAATTGGGTGGAATGATACGCATAAAAATTGCGATTAATATTTCAGCTAGTAGATTTGTAGCTGCAGACACCTTCACCTGAACGATATACATGTTTATAAACCGCAATAGGTGACAAATATATTGGGACTCACCGATATAACCTGTAAATTTTCTGATAGCTCATCCATTCAATCGCTCTGGTCACTGGTGATCAATACACTGTCTTTTCTACGGCGGTACTCGAGGAGATCCAGAGACTAAGTTTTTTATGTAAGTATTAGATAAGTAATTCAAATATGTGACAATGGTCACAGTGTGTGACCTCACGCGCTCACCGCGGGCGACAACGAGCAGCGGCTCTCGGGAACGCGATGGACGGCAATCAGGGCTGGCAACAGAACTACACTCCCACCCAACATCACAATCGTCGGGTGGATGCCCCATTGTCTAGAGCTGCTGCGAATTCAGTTCAAGATTCCCAAGGGCTACTCGCTGTGTACCCCATGGCGTCGGCGAACCCCACAAATCATGGTCAGTCCAATCATCTTAAGCTGTTTAATATGCTGAAAATTTGATAGTGGCAAGGCATCTGAGTAACATGACTCTCACAGCTCAACCGCCGTCCTTCGTACAGCCGAATTACTACATGATGCACAGTGGATATCCCCAAGGCAATCCACCTCCGTACACTGAATATGCGCAAGAGTTGGCATATCTGAACTCTCCGCAGTCATCCAGCAACGATTCTGGCTACTGGAATCAGGCAAGAGATGACGCCGTGAGGCTCTTGGGCGACCGATCTGGCTCGTACGTGTGTCTCGGTCCACAAAACATGGTCTGAGGCTAAAAAGCTGTACCATCAGGTCTTATGTGTACCAGGACCCGTCCAACTGGTCTTCACAGCATTCTCATTACCAGGCGAATCCATTTGCACAGTCTGTGTATCAGCGGACTGCACCAACGCACGCATATCCTACTCCACCACCCCCTGGTATCCGCACTTCATCGTCTTCACTTGCATTCGCTCTAGGAAGGCCACCGCCGCCGCCTCCTATCGCATACACACCGCAAGAATCACCAGCATTCTTTAACAACTTCCTGGAGCAAAAGTCTCTCGAAATTACTGCAGCGCAACGACCCGCCACACCTCCTCCGAAACCAGTCGTTGTGCAACAAGAAAGTCCTGATCCACTTGCGCTACAACCTGGAGTTCCAGCAGTGCCAGCTGTTACGCCTCGTAAACGCAAAGTTTACGTTCAGCTCCAGTCCCCCGCCGTGAAGCGGATCCAATCTGAGGCCCTACGCACCGCCCCACGGACACCTGCAAGGCCTGGTACACCTTCTAAGGCAACATCTACCGCGCGACAGATGGCTTATGTTGCTGTTCCTCCTAAACCGTGGCTAACGCCGACTTCTTCACACACGGGATCAACCACGAAAATGAAGGGTCAGGATTCCCCTGATCTTGGGGGCTATGGCTCAGAGGATGAGGACGACAGTCCCACTCGAGGTAGTGACAACTTGAAGAGCTCCGCTCGGCGCATAGGCGATCGTGATGACCGCGGCAAGTTGAATCTCCTATCATTTAATGTCTATCTATTTAACACTCGTCATCAGCCCCTCTTGAAAAACTCATGTCACTCATGGAAGATATTTTTGAAGCTGAGGATGCACTGCCTCCTGATGTCGACCTCTCGGACCTACCTCTAGAGTTTTTTTCTTCACTCACGACGGATTCTGGATCTCCTCTTTTGAATTCTCACCTGATCCGCAAATTGACAAAACACATCGGGCATGTGGCGCGCCCAATTAAACGTCTTCGTGCATCAGCGCAGGGCACACCAAAGGGCAAGGGGCGCATGGCAGAAGTTGACACGCCGGTCCTTTCCCGTCTTCTTAAGATTTTGGAGCGTAACGTGCGTGCAGGGGAGGATGTTGATCCGTTCCGATACACTGCGCCAATTCGCCCGCCCAGCTCACCCAGCAAGAAAAGTCCGAAGAAGCCACGAGGCAAACCTCCGTCCAAGTCTCCCGGTGGCTCCGATGATGATGCTGAAGCTTCCGCCGTTGCAGCTGAACAGGCTGCTTCCGCACATCCAGTTCCAGAGCTAACAGAGGCTGACTTTGAGAAACTTGCGAAGGTTTTGGAGATTGCAAGAGATAGTATTATTGCGGCGGACTGTTGTATTGCACTTTTGGCAAGTGATAGACTAACGAAGCAGGTCCGCTTTTCTACAGCCTCTTAATTGCTATTTTCGCTAACCTAGATATATATTTTCAGTTGTACTCGGAAGAACTTATAACCGTATGCTTAAGCACGATCAAGAATCAATTAACCAAAATTGTATATCCTTTCTTCGAGGCATCCGTCGAACTTGGACCCAACTCAACCGCTAGTGCAAGCCTTATCAACAACATTAGTCCTCTCCTACATCATCTCGTTCTTCATACATCGCACACGGCCGAAGCTAACCGTGTCCTTCTCAGAGAGACGTTTCAAGCCCTTTCTGCTGTACTTCCGCGCATCAACAGTCTGGTGAATGCCGAAAGCGTCGCGATGAGTGATACCATTATAATCCAGGCGGTGTACATAGCGATTGGGCCGTTTTTTGTGGTGGAGAGTATCGGTGGAGATGGAGAAACTGTGACGAGTAAGAAGAAAGGCAGTGACTCGGGGAATATCGTTCTGAAGACGTTGGGGAAGAGTGCCATGAAGGGCTTGCGGTTAGATGCTCTAGCTTTGATACGGAGTGTAAGCCTGCATTTCACTGTAAATTATGTCCAATTGCTGATATAGTGCCAATGGAATATAGATCTTTGCCAACCATGAAGACCAAAGGTCATGGATTATTGAGGAAATTTTGAGCTCCTTGATTAAACTTTCGGACACAAAGCAGAAGGCGGGCCAGTTTCGGTATAGATCAAATTTCTTGCTCGGCCTTCCTAGTCCTTACGAATATCTACTTTTAGCCTTAGAGACGGGCGTTCAATCCGAACTGTATCTGCGCTACTTCTACAACTTGTTCAAACATCTGCACATGATGTCCGAATCGACGCGAAGAAGATTGAAAAGGCACGACAGAATAAGTTTGCGCTCAAGAGGCAGGAGAGTATGACGGAGAGCCAGGCGAAACTTCTGCCACCAGAACCTTTCCTGGATGACAATGATTTTCAGGTGCACATTCATATCCTGAGATATTTTCGAAAGCACCAGCTGAATACTTGCAGGAAATAAGCCTTTATGGCTCAGGCCTCGAGTCTGCTACCAAGGCTGCAAAGACGATCGTTCTGTTCTTAACTCAGAGGTGACTTATATTGACCTCCAGGTTTCCGGGTTTGTCCTAAGCGTTCGTGACAGGTCAGGCAAGGGGAAAGCTACCAAAAACTCGAATGAAGCAGAGTATCGCGCCATCTTCGATAACCTCGTTTCGGATCTCCTTGCTGTTCTTTACTGGCCAGAGTGGCCTGCAGCTAGTCTCCTGCTAAGCATTGCCTGCAAATTCATGGTATTTACTTCTCTCTATGTTTCTCTCTGCTCTTTGTCATTCATACTATTCTGCAGGTTTCATCACTCGATGATGTGAAGACAAGTCAGAGTGATAACAACGCTGCCAAGACAATTGCACTAGATCACCTCGGTATAATTGCTGCTCGTATACGATCGACAATGCTCAAGTTTGGAAGTGATGATACGAAGACGCGATCTTTGAAACCTCTTGATGAGGTGCTTACTCTTAACCAAACTCTTGACCATACCCTAATGCCATGGCGCTATATAGATTGTGAGCACTCTCAACACGAAGGAGCTGGATAAACTACTAGGAGCGCATAAGGAAATAGCGGCTCACTTGTGCAAGCGTTCTTCAGAAGATCAAGCTTGTGATGTAGAGCCGTCTCTTTCTTCGAGAAACTTTTATTGAAAGATTCTCTTCCATTTAGAGCGCTCGCGAACTCACTGCAGCGACCCTGGGGCAGGAATTGGCTTCGGCTCTAACACAAGTCAATTCCTGGGTGGCTGATCCCGAAGGGGACGATGATCTGAACCTCAAAGATCAATCCAAGATCGAATCTTTTGGACAGAGGGTTAAAAATGCTCTGCGTAATGTGTGGAAGGACTCTACCACTGATGTTTTTGATATCGGGTATATATTGATTTCTCTCGTCTTTTCAGCGGAGAGCAGAAATAATTTCCTGCTTGATGTATAGATCTCAAGAAGAAGTTGAACGCATCAATCGCCTTGCCGAACAGGTTGGGACAGTTCAAAGCCTGAGGAACTCCTTCCAGCCTATCCTGAACACGATCCTGGTGGCACTGGATGCCCCTGCAATTTTCATGCGTACCAAAGCTCTTCGTGCGTTAGGGCAGATTGTGACCAGCGATGCAACTATACTCTCCACGGTATGGAGGTTGATGTTCTACATTCTCTTTACTCATTTTGCTTTCAGGCCAACGTCCGCCGTTCGATTGAGAGTCATCTTCTCGACAGCTCGCCTGCTGTTCGTGATGCGGCAGTTGAGCTGATTGGTAAATATATGATCGACTCACCCGAAGTTGCCGGCGACTACTACCAGAAAATTGCGGATCGTATTGCGGTAGGTAACTTATTTTTATATATCAACTAAATACTAATACTGTGATGGTAGGATACTGGTCTTGGCGTCAGGAAACGCGTTATTAAGTTACTCAAATCATTCTACACCGTTACCGAGGACACATCTCGGCGTATTGATATCACAACACGTATTGTCCTTCGCATGCTGGATGAAGATGAGACGGTCAGGGACCTCGCTATCAAGACCATCGAGGAACTCTGGTTCCCCAGTGCCGTGGCGCCACTCCCCACATCCAAGTCGAGGACGAGCATGACCCCCTCTGGCATTCAAGAGAACGCACCACTGCTGGCCAAAGTCTCTGTCATTATGGGAACGTCTGCAAACTTCAAAGATCGTCAATCGCCACTTGAGGACTTGCTTCACAAGATCATGGCCGAAAAAAGTGGAACAGAAGCAACCTCACTACACGCGCGTTACACAGAGATCTGCGAGACTTTGATTGATGGTTTAGTCGATGCTTCCGACTTGCCTGGTTTTGTAGGTTTTGATTTTATCATCTCTTCTTCCCTTCTCAATCGGTCAAAAAGACTGTCATTAACTGTATTAGGACTATCCACTTATTCACATCTGCCTACCCGGAAATACTGTCTGGTTCAAACGCGTCCACTCTTTTGCCATACCTGAAAAATGCTACGACGGTTTGTACAAGGCTCACAGAAGCCGACTATATCACTAAACAACTTGTTTCATAGCCCGAGGAACAAGCCACGACTGATTACCTCCTCAAGATATTCCGGGCTTCAATTCCTCACATGCCTAAAACCGCTGCCAAGTTTGCTCAAGAGCTTCAGACGGCCCTCCAACCGATGATCATCAAACCAAGTGGGGGAGGTGTGCAGGTTAGTAACAGTGGAGAAACAATGATTTTTCTTTTGACACCTTTGGTAGGCCTTGCAAGAAAGTGTGGCATGCATGTGCATTGTAGTTCAACATCTCACGCATGATTTTACGAGACTTGTGAACTTACTGAAGTCTTGCAATGGTGCGAAGCTAATCTATACACGTGATGATCTTTTATTAAACCTCTTGTTAAAGCCCGCCTCCAGGATGCCATAAGACGCCCACTTTCGAAGGACATGACCTCCAATGAAGTCCGAACTTTATCTATTCTTATCTTCATTGTAGCGTTGTTGGGAGAGCATTGTAATTTTGATAATATTAGGAAAGATCGTGCAGGTACGTCTACTCTTGGCAGAATTTAATCCACATTTTCATTTTCCCTAGAGCTTGTAAACGATATTAGCACCATATCTCAGGTGTGTTTCTCGTTGTACAACACGCGACTCCATTTGTTAATGTCTTTCATAGGGATCAATTGTGGAGCATATCTATAAGAGTCTTCTAACACTCTACGAGAAGTACACGATTTCATCCCTTCGAGGCCGCATTCTCCAATGTTTAGGTCGCGTTTCCCCTCGTGATATGATAGTTTCAAGATTACTCAATGTTTCTCCAGGGTTTCTCTTCCGTGCTCAGCCAACGTTGATGACCCTAGAGCGCTCATCGACTATTATGGATGAAATATTTAACTCGCCTGAAGAGGAAGGTCGAGCGCGTTTGCTGAAAATCATTCAGGAATTCCTTGTTTCCGAGGCCACGAAACATTCCGCCAAAGAAAAAGGTACATTGGTCTACCCACTACGCCAGTAAACCACTTTTGACCTTGGTGCAGAGGCAGACAAAGGGAAAGTTAAAGCTACTGATGTTAATATGGAGGAGCTGGTCGGGAACACCGATGGATTTGCGGATTCTGGGTATGTTTTCTGACACGCATCGTCAAGATGAAGCTCACCAGGTTACAATAGTGTCAGTTCAGCTATTGTACAGCGTTACCTTGACCATGTCTTGCAAGCGGCCCTGTCCCAGAATCCACAGATCCAGTCAACATCAGTCGATATCTTAACATTTACTATCAAGCAAGGCTTAGCTCATCCACTGCAGGTACGTCAACGACTAGGTAAACGTTTCCAATAACTAATTTAATTTGAGCCAGTCTTTCCCTATTATCATCGCTCTAGAAACGAGTCCTATACCCAGCCTATCAAACCGAGCCAGTGCCCTCCACTCTATCCTGCATGGTAAGCATGCATCGCTACTTAACACTCGCTACACCACAAGCGCTCGCGCATCTTTCGATTACCAAAAGAAAGTATGCTCTGGTCCTATCAAAGGTCATCACTTTTCGTTATTTGGTTTTGCCTCTTCTCATCCATAAAACAGGCTTCCGAGCACAGCCTGTTCCGATCGCACTGTTGCAACGATGGTATTCCCTCGTCCGAGAAAAGCGCGCACCAAGGCAGGATTTCTTGAAGGCATTGGTCAAGGTTTTTCAAGACACCTCGACAAATAATGCGACTCAGGTATTTTCTTTTACATACTCTTATTGCCGTCTGCTCACACGAGTCCAGGATGATGTGGACTTCACTCGATATATGGCTGAGAACTTCGCCTCATTCGATTACAAGACTCAAGAGGAGGTTATCACAGTAATCAAGTACCTCACTACGGTACTCTCAACAACTGGAATGCAGTTACTGGAGACAGTATCCCCATCACATCTACTGTCTCATCTCCGGGCTCCATCGCAGCAAGTACCAGCCCCCACCTCCGAAAAGGCTATGGAAGGGGTTATGGAAACAGCTGGTGAGTACTATTCATTTCCCCCTCATTGTCACTCCCTTCTAAGCGGCAATATAGCTCAACCTCTTCCCGATCTCCGTGAGAAAATACCTCTCATGAGAAACTCGACCATAATTGCTATGGTTATGCTCCTCAAAGCTCATTTGAAGACGTTGTATTCCTTGTCAGAAGAGTATGGCATCCCTTTCCTCACCTTCGTTGCTATCGTGATTGACATGGTGACCTCCAGAAAATGTAATAAATTCTCACTTGGAAAGAAGAGCGCTATCGGCGACAAAGCCGCTGTTAAGCGCCACGAGAATCCCATATCCTGGGACCGCCTACCATTCGCTACAACTCCGATTCTAACGACTGACGATGTTGAGACACAGAAAGCTCGCGTCAGTTCATGGTATTATATCGTGACATTCTTTTACTCATTTCCATCCCCCTGTAGTTCCTCGATATCTGGAATGAAGACGGTGTCACCGCTGAGCCTGAAGACGAGTTCCTATAGATCTTGTGCCACTCGAAGCACATCGATTTCCCCGATGCTCATGAGTATACATACAACTCCTGCTACTTCCGCCTGCTAACTTTTATCATTATTGCCAATCATACTCATTCACCATTTGTTGTGTCCGTAGCAGTGCTCTGGCATTAGTTTACCTCACGTCTAGTTGTCTGTATTATACTCTATCCTAGTTTGTCGTCGCAATGATATATCCATCAAGTCCTCTAGATTTCTAAACTCATCCCAGAGTGTCAAGGAAGGAAGGGGTAGCTACAAGGCGCAGCGTGCTTAAGAGACAGGTTTGGATACTACTGCATCAACAAAAACCACAGGTCCCTTGGGCATCTCTTTGAGCACGGCTTTAGCGTCGTGATCGAGCTGAGGCTCATCTTCGAACGTCCATGGTAACTCGCCCCCATAGGATTTGGGGAGATCATCTGCATGCACAAGGTCGCGCAGCGTTGGCCCTGGATCCTTACCGAGGACATGGATCTTACTACGTGTTCCTTCGTCAAACCACCCCTAAATGGAACGATGAAGGCACCCAGTTAGATAGTGTAAAATAGGGATATGATACATATAATGTGAGAGGTACCTTGATCCAGCCCCAAATGGTAGGGAAGAAGGATGGCGAGTTCACGACGGCGATTGTGTTTAGCGTCTCGGGGTAGTTGGCTGTTGCGAGGCGAGAGGCCTCCTGTAGGTGGCTCCGGAGGTACCATATCGAGCTGAGGGAAACGTTCTGGAGGTCGATGATTGTTGTCGTTGACGAGATCGGGGTATTTGGACTAGGATGCGGCAAGTGCGAGCAAAGAGGGAACGTGAATCTTGCCATGAACTCGTAAAGCGCTACTCTAGAATCATATAGGCATTGATTTGGATTTAGTGGGTGAAATTGCTGCTCACATGCGTTGATATCGACGATCAGCAGGTACGACATCCAATTCCTTCTGGATTGGAGCTAGAGAAGCCAGCCGGTACACATAAAGCGGTAGGCCGTTCTATCAGAACAGATTTCAGATGTAGGGATTCGACAGTGACCGAGGTGGGTACCTTATCTCTTCTACCAGTCCATCTAGGGTAAAAACGTTTGGCGTCTTCAAATTCAACAGGATCAAACGTGTTGTACAGATTCAACACATCGTGCTGCTTCCTCCAGTTCTCGGCATCCGAAAATTGCTTGTGCGCTGGAGCCAGAGAGAAGCCTCGTGCCCTTAGGAACCGTCTATCATCCTATTTAGGTCAGAAATCGAGGACGTTGCAGGACAGTACGCACAGGATGGTAGAGTCATCGTGTGATGCTTTCGCAAGGTCTGTGGCTGGCGTGTAAAGTCCTGCCTTGGACAGGTCTTCCTTGAAGGCCTCGAAAGATTCCACTTGTGATGTGGACAGGTGTCCAATGTGTCCAGAGAAACCGTCCAAATGGCTCGTGGGGGGCGAAGTGGCCATGGGCGAACGAATGCCGAACCCGATTAGCACTTTATAATCACTCGGCCCTCCTCTCTCCTGACCACCGTGACCGATTAACGATCGTAAAATTAACAAGGCTCAACCCGCTTCAAGGCCTCATCTAACCTTACTGAGCAGAAATGCCGACAACCGGATTGTAATATGACACTCTTTGATTCGAACAAAGCGGGGAAAGACCTTAGACTAGAAATGTTGGCGGAAGATATCAATCTTGGGCTCACTTGGACCGGATGCTGGCCTCTTCTAGATTTACGCATACCGGGATCGCGAACACGTCTGCCCTCGGGCAAGAACACACCATCCCAAACGAACAAAAAGACCTTGCGGAAGCTATAAAACACGTCACTGTCATAGACGAGGTCACCTGAAGTCCATGGGTTTATATAATGGCGTTCATGTCTCACCTCTGCAGCTCGGTGCGATGAGCATCGGCGACAAGTGGGGTGCTTTCATGGGGGTCTATGGACAAGGAGTCCAGCTTCAAGCTACTCTATGGCGTTGGTGGTAACTTTATCGAAATTTCAAACCACCAACAACTAGTGGGTATCGTATCCATTTGTATCATTCTCCATACTAATTTTTTCTGCTAGCCAAGACGAAACATCAGTGAAATTTATCGATGAATGGGCAGAGGTACGCGGCATCCCCAGCTCTTCATTGCAACCAAAGTAGGTCCCTCACATCACGTAATTGACCTCTGCTAACACAATCCCATAGTACAGCGCAAACCATTAACGCGGAAACGACACAATCGCTCAAAAGGTCCAGTATACAGGGAACGACCTCAAATCTATGTATCTCTCCATTCATTCGCTAAGTCGCGCACGTCCTACATCGACCTGCTATACGTGCATTGGTGGGACTGGGAGACCAACATTGAGGAATTGATGCGCGGCTCGCACACGCTTGTCATGGCCAGCAAAGTCCTCTACCTCGTAGGCACCCATTTTGCTGCTCCTAAATGCGCGCCATTACGCGCTGACTCCGTTCGTGATCTACCATGGCGCCTGGAAAGTCATGGGCCGCGATTTCGAGCGCGAGATCACCCCGATGACGCGTTCGGAGGGAATGGCGCTCGCGCCATGGAATATACTGGCGGGAGGGGAGTCTCGCATAGATGCCAAGGATGCGGCGCGGCGGGAAAGCGGGGAATATGGGCGTAAGATGATAGGCTCATAAGAGCGCAGCGAGCGGGAGAGGAAGGTCTTTACCGCGTTGGAAAAGGTGGCGGACGAGGTTGGCACAAATCATATAACTATTGGTAAGTCTATATGCCTGACTACTTCTGCAACATGACCTGAATATGTTCTAGTTACAATCGCATACCTGCTACAAAAGACACCATATGTGTTCCCGCTCATCGGCGGGCGCAAGGCGGATCAACTGCTTTGGAAGATTGAGGCGCTCGACATCAGCTTACAGCCGTTTCGGTATCGATAGACAGCCTCCATTTTTTCTCTGCTTGTCCGAACAGTGATCTGTTTGAGCAAACATAACCTTTTCAGGGAATGAGATGCACATTTTGGGTTGGAGATCAATGGAGAATCACTCGATGAAACCTGGCAGACGTGGTGAGTTGCACAACTTCCCGAACTGTCCTTTATTTGCTTGAAAAATGATCTATTCGCGCAAACAAGAGAATTTCGGTGCTGTCCATCGATACCGAAACGGCTGTAACCCAACCCCAGATTGAATACCTCGAGTGTGTCGTCGACTTCGACCTTGGTTTTCCTGGAAACTTGATTGTGTGTACTTTTAATTTCTTCCTACTTATTGCAGTGCTGATGCAGTTCGTTTACCAGGCAGTGTACTGTCTCAAACAATCTGTGGCCAGGGCTGCTAATTTCGTTTCACGAAGCCCCTGGTACTTCGACCCGATGGGTTTGATACCGACGCTTGATCTCTCTTCGTGTGATGTTTGCGCATAATTTGTGTAGATGCCTATCGGATTAGGACTCATAACCAATCCCAGCATAAGGAGTTCCTAATCATATGTTCGATAGCACAGGAACAATACTTATAAGTATCAATGCTATGTGACACTAAATGCGTTATTCTCAGGCCATCAAAGCCATGCCATGATACGATCTCAGTTTCGCGACACTGTTGTTAGCATGTGCGATGCGATGAATCTGCATCGAGAGTTCCATTGAACACAGATAGGGGAGCATCTGAATGTCATTTTGGATCTAGGCAGTTGAAGATCATCGACCAGCGGCGGGGGAGGTCTCTTGGGCTTTTTCAGCTTTTTTTCTTGAGCTCGTTCAGTCACGGATCATGTGCCCTGTGACGTGCGTAGACCTTCGCGGGCCCACCTAGTTACAGTAGTACTAGTACTAGTTCAACCCACAGTCGCCGGTACTCTCCCCGTTTTTCTGTCGCAGCTTGACCCCATTGGAATTTCTTGCGAATCTGGATTTTCTAGGTATGTGTCCGATCAAGTGCCACCACGGAAACACGATTTCTGAGCCGTTGGACAGATTTATCACGTTATCACACCCGGGTCAGTGACCAAATTCAAGTTGGCACAAGATGGATTCAATTTCTAGTTCTGCTGTGGACCCTCACTTATACCCAGAGGAAACTAATCACGGCATAGTGATCTCAACCGCCTCCGTGACGTTGGTTCCTTCACCGTCCACAACGATCTGGTTCAATGACGGCAATGTTATTCTACAAGCCGGTTCAACACTCTTTCGTGTACACATGAGTATCCTTTCGAAGCATTCGGTTGTTTTCGAGGATATGTTCTCGTTTCCGCAGCCTATAGGAAGTTATAACATCGGTGCATGCCCGTTAATTGAACTACATGATTCTGAGGACGACTTGGAGACCTTTCTTCAGGCCATATATGATCCCCAGTGAGATCCAGCTTCATCTTAAAATGATTGTAACATATTCCTCATCACTTTAGATGGTATTATGGAAAGAAGAAACAACACCTCAACGCCATCAACTCTATATTACGCCTTGCGAAAAAGTACAATTCAAATCACCTTCGCAAAGGCGTTATCGATCGTATTGCAACCGACTTTCCGACCACCTTGAAAAAATGGGATATGGTTCAAGGGGAATTCTTACGGATTGAATACTACCCAACGATTCTAATCGACATAGTCCATCTCGCGCTAGAACACTCGCTCTTTGCTGTCCTTCCTGCAGCTTACTATGCAATCGTCTCAAAGTACGAACTGGTGTGTAAGCCCCATCTCTATAGCCTTTTTTTGCTGATGTCCGAAATGTGAAGAATGAATTGGTCAAAGGGATAGTACGGAACGCGAATCTCATGGTTCTGTTGTATCCAGAACCGCGGAATGTCTGTATACTCGCTCGACAGAAATTAGCTATCGAAGGCTCACGCCTCACTTTTGGATGGCTTACGCGACGTCCCAACGATTCCATCAGCGCAAGTTGTATCCAAAGGAACCGCTGTCTTCTTGCGCGTGCCCGTCTTTTGTCAGCATTTTCGTCAAAAGCCCTGAGGGAATGTTGCTTTCTTGCGCAGTGGGAGCGTTGGCCAGTTCTATTTGACTGTGAGGCGCCATTCCGTGATCTTTGTCGATCATGTCGCGCGTCTGCGAGGAAAGCTCATAGCAAAGGACGCAAAACTCTGTGGCAGATGCTGCCTTCGATTTTCGGACTACCACCCTGGGAAAAGCTTCGTAATACTGAAAGCGACTGTGAGAGCGAGGGAGAGGGAGAGGGCGAGAGCGAGAGTAAGAGTGACATGGATACTGGTGGCGAGTCCAGCGAGTCCGCCAGCGGCAGCGAAGTAATTTATATTTCTTGTCCAATAACTATGAACTAATTCGTCGACCCTGCAGGAATGACTGAAGAGCGTCCAGCAGCGAAGAGGGCCTCTGTGTGGCGCTGAACCTGTCACTTACAAACATTGGTAGATTCTTCAACCGTTTCGTTTCCTTTTAGGGCTTGTCGGACTGCGTCCCAAAATTTGGTATAAGTAAGGCGTCTCGAAGATACAGTGACATGTACATATTTTCATCACGATTTGTGAGAAAACTTTCTTCGTGAGACAGATTCGTGAAGGGTCTTCAATTCGAGGGCAGGAGCCGCACATCTTGCACTTTTTCTTTCAAAGGGATATCATGGCGGTGATGTATCAATGCGAGTGATCGAAGGAGAATGAGGCCCGTTCCTTAAAGTGGTAGGGAGGATCTTCAGAGCGATGCGAGTCTTCAGGGGGGCATCTGGGGCGTCAAGCAGGGTGCAAAGGGATTGGGTCCTGGGGACAAATGGGTTTCAAGGGGGTAGGGGATTGTATTGATAGGATTCAACAAGCGATATGAGTAGGTGTTTGACTTACCCATAAATTTTGAAGGAATCTTGCGGCAAACCGTCACTGAAAAATGAAAAGGGGCGCACATTGTCAAGGGCCTACGCTACGCCACATCATACCGCTAATCATGGTCCGCGACAATTCAAATTCACGGTCCTCCACCCCCTTCCAAGAGAGCGACACCAGCGCAGATTAATTTCATGCCTATTATTGCATTACTGCTACGTAGGACGCAGATCCATTCGTTCGTCAAATTTGATGTCAAATCTTCCGTCGCCCATATCTGGTTCAGTTCCTCTCTGATCCACTTGATTGTTAGCTTATCGAACTCAGCTTAAAATTCTGCAGGTGTGGCTGAATAAAATTATATAAAATTGTCGATTTTTATAACGTACCTAGTCGTCGGGATAATTCCGGGCCCGCGGTCGTTCAGTAATTGGACCTCCCCGCGTAATAACAATAACAATCTATCGTGGAATGGATAGTGCCGGTGAAGCACTTTATGCCTAATTTTATATGCTGCTTCTCAAGAATTGAATATGAGGTACTCTAATATGTTCTTCAGGCGATGAATTTACAGGCCAGTCAGGAAAAGGAGAGCGCTTGAGGTTGATCGTTATCCGGTGGCCTCACGCCGCCATGTACGCGCCAGCTTCTGGGGATGGTGGAATTATGTTCGGACTTCTGCTCATGGATGGGATTTCTTTATGATACGAACAGACCCATAGATAATTGACTTGGATGGAAAGCTACAGAGAGCACGACTCCACAGTCCCTACTACTCACTATATGAATGTTATAATCTATCAAACATATTTTGCTCACCTGATATCCGCGTCACTTAAAGATCATCAGGAAGGCTCTAAAAGCAGTTGACTTGGCCTACCGGGATGAAGCTCTCACCTCCGGAGCCTGTCCGGTCCGGTGTGCTCCGGTGGCAAATCCGACATTCCTTGTTTCGATACCTTTCAGTGTTCTCAACAGCGTCTGTTAATATGTTGAGATGTTACCTGAAGCGTGGAGAACGTCGGGGTTAGTACATTCCACGATCATAAAACAATGACTCTTTTTGTAGGCGCAAACTCGCACGTGTTGAGTCAGAAATGTGCAGAAAGTGCGGCGTGTGTTATTATCCGCGCTCCTCTGCATCTCCTTCAAGCTGGGGCTGGGGCTCTCCACTGGTCAGTCCACCCGATTTTTTCGCTTTACAGGACAGTTAGCAATGATATGAGAGTCAAGACGATATACGACATACAAAGCACGGTCAAATAACTTCTTCCGCTTGTTTGCGACGGTCACGGTACCATTAAGACTTGTCCATTTTTTTAGATCGGCGAGGAAGACCTCATGATGAGATCTTGATTCTTGACCTAAAAACCCTCATTTTGCGCGTGGAACCTTTGGGAATAGCCCTAGCCCGCCTTCCCTAACTGTCGTGACAATCGCATGAGTTTTGCCGAGTTCTTTGAATATAACCGAAATTTCAAGTGCGAAGAGGAGCGATAACTTACTGAACACGCGAAACAGCCTACCATAAAGTTTTCACGTGTACTGGATCATCGATCACTTGTCATTGTCATTTGAATTGGGATCTGTATATGATGCCTCGTTGCTTCCGTTCGACCATAGCACCATAAACAGCAAGTTTTATTGCGATTGACCTCCGCGAACGGTGTGTACCGTTTCAAAAGCTAAATGCCAAGAAATACAGCGGTGTTTATCGCCCTACCCTGTCAGTGGCCAGCAAAGAAATTCAGCTTCCGCCACTATCAGATTGCCCATTGTTCCAATTCAACATATAAGCATTGCAATATCCTGCAGTTCAGGTAAGATCCCTAAAATGCCCTCCGATATACCCCGGAACGAGTCTGACGCCTCTCCGTTCAAGTTTCCGCCTGCCAACGACTTGAAAGCGGAGTTTCTGACGCTGGAGGAATACCGCGCCAAATTGAACCTCGATATGGCTAGCGTTTTCCTGGGACCCATGCCTCCGCTTGAGTTCCTCAAGTTTCTTGCCCCCGCGAAAAAATCACCGCCAAAGGTGGCCGCCAACCATTTTCAAGTCATGTCGGACTGCAAACTTGAAAAGGATATGTACAAACCATTTTTGAGTGTTGAAATTGACTTAATTTCACAATCCTTCGCTGGCTGACTGCATACCATATAGATTGATCTTGTCGCCAAGTTTCGTCCCAAGTTCAAAATTGTTGATACCTCGAACTCCTCCAACGCTGCCATAGGAGACGGCTGGAGGATCAAGCCCGAACCTACTATGTACCATCATGAGGCCCCAACCGACGACGGTAATCTCACACAGTTTGACAAGATGGAGCTACACCTCGAGTTCAAACTGAGGGTTTCACCTGAACCGTTCAAGGACCCGCCGGCGGACTTGAAAGACCGTTCAGGTTGGGCGTTCGAGTCTAGCAGCGCGGAGGGCTCCGATTATCGTGCGCAGTTGATTCATTATGCCACAGAGTGGTGCTCCCGTCAGCACCGCGTTTTCGCCTTCAGCCTGTTCATCGCTGGTACTTGCATGCGATTTATTCGCTGGGATCGCCCCGGGGCTATTGTCTCCGAATTGTTTGACTTCCACAAACAACCTGACCTCCTCGTCGAATTCCTTTGGCGATTCTCCCATCTCGATCACGTTGGACGCGGCTTTGACCCCACCGTTCGACTCGCTAGTCCCGCAGAGGCGATGCTCGCTCGGGAGGCGCTTGCCGCATGGGACCCAAATACCGAGACACCAGTAGTCGTCTTTACAATACCGGGGGAGAGCACAGACGAAGACGGAAACACGCCTATGCGGGAGTTCATGGCTTGGGCCTCCATGTCGTATCCCGACGGCCTCATTGGGCGATGTACTCGTGCTTATCCTGTGTACGAGAAGGCGACTAGAAAGCTGTTTTTTGTCAAGGACTCCTGGCGTGCCTGGGACCTGGAAGAGGAAGCGAAAATTCTCTTCGAATTGAACGAGCATGAAGTCGAGTTTATTCCGCCATTTACATGTGGAGGCGATATCGACAGAGAGAGGAACGCTACCATGACTGACCTTTTCATCCCAATGGAAGATCTGGACTCTGACTCCGACGAGCCCCTCGCCGATCGATCTCGGGACAGCGCCCATCCACAGGATGATCACGCAGATGAACCCAATCTTAAGCTCCTGCCACCTAGGCGGGATAGTCCATGGAAATGTGGCGATAACTGGGAACGTATCACACGCCGTATCCATCATCGCTTCGCCGTCGCCTTCATCGGTCAACATCTAGAGAACTTCAAAAATTCGAGGCACTTGACGCAAGTCGCCTCTCACACCTTCACCGGCGAGTCATGAACAATTTCTCAACTTACAATTTTTGCTAAATCCCACTTCAGCCCATCTTCAAGCACACGAGAGATGCGGGTATATACACCGCGATATCAGCTCAAGGAATGTGATGATCGATGGAAAGGGAAATGGAATTCTGAACGATTGGGACCTTGCAAATAAAGAACGACAATTGAAGAAAGCACGTCGCCACGAGAGGACTGTAAGCCCTTGAAATCATGTACCTGTGCTGTTTGACTGATTGAATCCAAGGGGACCTGGCAATTCATGTCGAGTCTGCTGCTCCTGAAACACCATGAGGTCCATACGATCCAGGATGACATGGAATCTTTCGTCCTTCTCTTGCTTTACTATGGACTTCGATACCTCCAGCACACGGGTGCATTCGGGTCTTCTCTGAGCATTATAGAGCACATCTTTGATTATGAAGGCAAAGACGAGAATGGAGGTACGATCGGGGGTAAAACAAAGGAGACTATGTTCACCAAGGCGAACTATCTTGGTGCCAAGTTCCGATTTCATAGCAGACCCTTCAATGCCTTTAACCGTGGGGCGTTCAGGGCGATTCGAGAGTGGATCGAAGCAGTGACCTCCAGAAGATCAACTCGAGGCTTCCGACGACGACATATTCTTTGAGGACGCTCCCAAAGCGTCTCCTACTCCCACGCACATACCCCCAACCACCTCAAACCTTGCTCTTAGTAATCATGCAGCCATGGCCAAGCTATTCGAGCGCGTTTTATCGAGTGATGGTTGGCCTACTGAAGATGCGCCGGATGATTCTAAATTCCAGGAGGAACGGCGACTGCGAAATGAGAGGAAGCGCGGGGCGACTCGAAAGCGCGCGCGGGAAAAGAAAACAGAGACTCTCCCCTGAAGAAAAAGTCTCGCTCCTCCAACAACTCTGGATCCCTCCTTCCTCTGAGCACGCATAGACTTTACACGCGACAGAGCGCTCGCCTTTCGGATGTGGAAGTCGGGGAAGGGAGCGTTCGTCGAAGTGCACCAACTTGAGACATTGGGTGTTCTCACAGCACCCCTACAAAATGAATCAATGAAGAAAAGGAACGAACGAAACTACGATATACGAGAAAACTCTCTTGAGACAGGTTCGCGAAGCTTCTTCGTGCGATTCGATGAGGGTCCAAGGGACCTAGAAAAATAAAAGAGAGGTCAGCAATGCTTAGCAGATGTTAGTAGTGCCCGTATATCTTAGGCTTATCTATAAGCGTGATGTATTGCTTGGAGTGATGGCAAGAATATCTAGCACTTTCCTTCAATTAGCGGGCTGGACCTGGGGAGCGATTCGAGTCTTCTGGGGAGAATCGGGGGCATCGATTCTTGGGTTGGGATCGCGGGGACGAATGGGGCCACGGGGCACGGGTGGGTTTATAATAATGTAGGATTCAGCAAATGATATCAATAGTTGATTGGCGCACCGATAGAGCTTGAGGATATCTGTTAGGAGACATTCCACAAAGTCGCGTGCGCGACTCGTTGAAATGTATCCCAACAATATCTCGAGAAGAACCGCCTCTAAAACTAAAAAGGGGTACATTATCAAGAGCCTCCACTGCGCCACATCATACCACTAATCATCGCCCGCGGCAATTGAAATTTACCGCCCTCCAAATCCTCCCGAATATTGATATCAGCGTAGATTAACGTCGTTACCATGAGTGTATCCTTGGAGAGGGTATAAATTATTAGTTTGAGTGATAGAGAGAGAATGGGAAGGACATTCCATTGAAGAGGAAGGGTTGACGGGCTTGAGGATGCCGCGATTCTCGGATACGGGGATCTTGAGGCAAATGGGATCTTGAGGGGGCATGGGGCATGGGTATGGGGCATGAGTCTCGAGGTGGCAGATCTGGAACAAGGGATTCAGCGAGCAGTAACGGTAAGTGACTGACCCACCAATAACGCTTGATATCTTGAGGCGAGCCGGATCTGAAAAACAAAAAAGTGACACAATACCGAGAGTCTCCGCTGCGCCACATCACACCGTCAATCATCGCCCGCGACAATTAACAGTCCCCGGCCTCTACCACCTCCTCGATCATCGTCAAAGTGAAAGAGACCCACCGTGCATCCTCACTCCTCTTCGTCGCCGTATACTTCGTGTTCCTCCTCGCCCGAAACGCATGCTCATACGCGTACTTCGTTGCCCCACACCGCCTCATCAAGATCGCCTCTCCCGCCATTGCCGTGATCGTCGGAGTCCGCCTCAAAGCACGCCCCTTTCCAAACTTGATGCTTGCATCGCGTGGAACGATTACCTCAACCTCTGGAACCGCTCGCGCCTTCCTGACCGCCGCCATTGCCGCGTGCTCCAGCTCCTGCCTGGCCGCTGCTTTCCTCATCGCCGCCCTCATCGCTTCCTCCTCTTCTTTATCTTCGCTGTCTGAATAGGAGCTCGGGTTAGACGCCGACGACCCCGAGAAATCTGACTCCACACTGTGCAAGGAAGCCAGATCCTCGTCTCCGTCCTCCGAGTCAGCGATCGTCGAGCAGGAGAGAACTCCCGAGTAGTCTCCCAAAGTGGAGATACCAGTCTCGAGACTGAATCCGGGAGGGGAGGGGCCGTCGGATAAAATGATGGAAGGAATGGCGAGAGATGGGATGGATGGAGCGGTGCGAAGAGTAGTAGGGATGGAGGCAGAGGGGGCAGGGGGAGGAGGAAGCACGCACGTAATTACGGGAAGAGGGGCTTCTTGAACCGGGGTTTGCTCAACCGGCAGCTCCTCGGTGCAAGGCTTGATGGGAGAAGAGAAAACACCTACAATGGCATGGGTATCTTGGGTCCACCAGTGAACGCGATGATTGTGAGCAGGCGCCGGGCCCGATAGGAGGATAGGGGAGTGGGGAGTAGGAATGGGGAGGGAGTGGCGGGGGGTGGAAGAGCGGAGGATAAGACGGCAGGTGATGTGGGAGAACATGTGTACTGGGGTAGGTAGGTATGGGGTTCAATGATAGGTATTTTAACTGTGCGATGGTGGGGGTTTGGGATAAAGAAGTAGGTGAGGGGGAATGTAAGACCAGTCGCGACTTTATACTAGGTCAGCCACGTGATCGCGATTAGGAGGCTGAGTCCTGACACTTTGAGCAGTGAGTGAGCCTGCGGAGAGGACCATAGATTCCCGTACAGCCAAGTGTCCTGGATATTATTAGCCAAAATCTTTAGATAGAAATTTTTCAGATAGGTTGAAACCATGATAAAGGGATACCGCGCAAGGAACTGACCCAACAATCGAATATGGTAGGTGGCGCACAGATAGAACGCTTCCATTTACCATACCACCCATCCATTAAAATACGGCGAAATTAAATTTGAGCTTTGATAAATTCCCAGATTAATTTCCCCAGCCTTCCTGTCACAATCTCTACCCACCTAGCCTCTATTCTATCGTTAATGTGGAGGGTTGTCCTAGGACCCTTTCGCCTCCTTTCGCTACCCAGGGAAGAGGCGCACTGTTATTTTTGATCTGAAAGAGCAGATAATCGTAAAAATCGACCTGCTCGATAAAGGAGTGAGGCCTAGAGGTGCAAGTATTAAGACAAGGAAGACAAGGAAGGGATCCGGGACCGGATCAACATCGACAATCAAAGGACACTCCCGAACGCACACTTTTCTCTATTGAGCATGCATATGCCTCGTGCCAGAAATGACCCTGTCAAACATCTTCAGCCAAAGCTACTTGTTGGACTTCGGAAAGACTTGGAAGTCATCATCTAGGGGGGGAAATAAAGAAAAGAGTGCTTCCTGGAATGATAACAAAGACGCGCAGCTGTCCTACTCTGCTATGCTCCTCTGGTTATTCGCCATTTTCATTGGCTAAAGGAAAAACTCGATCCCCAATCCAGGAGCTCGGATCTGATTCGACAACAGTAGTGATGACTCCTAGCCTAACCTCCAAGATTGTGGATCCTAAAAACGTTCTAGATCCCCCAATTGTCGAACTCTTCCCCAACCATGTATGATCTATATTCCTGCTGAGCCCAAATTCAGAAATTTGTGGGCTCGGGGAGAGGCAGGAAACCTGCCAAAGGCGTATCGTTTACTCGAAAATCTCGTCTTTCACTTCATCGTAAAATATTCAGCCAGGTCAACGCGATCAGAAAGATGCACTCTTGAGCGGCATGACCGATGTTGAGATGACCTAGCTCTTCATGCATTAATGTCATCTATATCCAAAAAGTCGGCAACTGCTACCCACAAAAGTATCACATAAATGAAGGAATACCAGGCCATAATTTACAGTAGGTCTACAAATACAATTGGTTCAATATTAGACATGGTACTAATACAACCCCGAGGGGACGCTAGACAGAATTCCACCTTCTATTGGACACCAAGCACAACTTGAAGAGATCCCTCCCCCTTGGAATCAAACACAGGTTTCGATCATCTCTCGGAGCGTCTCAAGCGCGGTCGGCGTAATCAGCGACCTCCTATTTAATGCGTGCCCGCGCTTCAGCAGGCCATGCGCGGTGGGCGTTCGTGGTAGTACGCGCCGTTCTGGGCGCGCCGTAGCAGCGGCGGTGGTGATGCAATTTGGGCACCGGGTAAAAGCTCTAGTCTCGAAGTAGGTGTTATGCTTTGTGCAGAATGTGGCATGACCGGTTTTCACACAGGCGTTAAGGAGGCGGTTCTGTTTGGATGGTGAGGTGATGCTGCCGGTGCAAATACTATGATCCAGGTGGTAGTTGATGAGCGAGCGTGTGGTGGGGGTTCTGGGAAAAGTGACTTACCTAGACATCTTAGGTAGACTTTTTTCTGGGAGGTTTGTATGAGGGCAGTCAAGCTAAGAGTACGTCGCTGATGTTGACCACTTTGGAGCTTGACCATAATTCGACTGTGTTTATATATTGAGGACGTTTATTGTGAAAATGGAATGGAGACTGTAGTCAAGTGCATAGAGCGTTGGGAATACTACAATACAATACCTAGGTGAACAAGAGCTGTGGAAACCAGAAGACCCTGAAGACTTTAAGCCCACAAGTGTACGTAACGTAATCGCAGCAACTGCCAACAAAAGAAGAAGAGAAAGATATCCAGTATCCTAACGGGTTGATTTCGAAAAAGTGGTAGTTGTAGAACAACAATTAAATTAGTATACATAGGTACATACGCCGGTGTCGTGCGCAGACGTCGACGTTAAAACCATTCTCGGCTTAAGCTTCCCCGGAGTCTTCTTTACAGGCAAGATAGAATATATAGTTCGACTTGCATCTTATACTAGGATATCTGAAAAAGTACGATAGTGTTTCGCCAGAGTATATAACAATGTATGTCCCCCTTCGTATCTAGAGCCCTCCATGCCAATGCCCCGACGCCCGATATGCGCAACAGACGTTGTCCACCAATTATTTAATGAAACAAGCGCCGATATGTTCAACAACTTTAACATCACGAGGCCTGTCCAGCATGCGACTATGATAATGTAGTGTATCCGTGGCTTTTGGGTTGCTTTGTAGAGGCGTAGGCGTAGGCAGGAGAAGGGGCATAAGTAGCAATAGCTAATGGCGGTGTGTAAGAGGATTTGGCATGACGGGCCATGACATTGAGCCCATAAATAAAGGCAACGTGCGCAGCAGTGACATTGAAAATTCCACAGTTCGCCCTCGCACCAAGAAGTATGTAGGGAAAGAAAAACAAGAGCAAATGGAGGAGGAAAGAGGAAAGAAGAAAACGGTGAATAGGGAATAAGGTAAAGCAGGCACAAGGGTAAATAAGAGCAGTAGTGCATGGGAATAAGAATGGCAAGCACGGTATATGGGACAGTGTATGTTCCGAAGTCTTTTCTGTTCGGCATGAAAATTGTTGGCGGCGGGGCTGGATTGGGCTGGATTGGGTTGGGGCGGATGTATCTAGGGAGAAGGCAAGGCTACGGCATCAAACGTCAGTAAAAAACGAAGACAACGACACTATCGCGTCAGTCACAGTCCATGCAAAGGTCGTACAACACCAGGCGGGAGGGGTAAACATATCAGGACGAAGGCACACATGGCACACGGTCAGAGGACGCGAGGACTACCAGTTCATGCTGCTCTCGCGGAGGATCGGCGCAGAGATCGCCGAGGGCAGCACGTTCCGGCGCTGCGTCATCCCGGGCTGCTGAGGACGGCCGTCATACGGGAGGTCGTCGTTGCGCTGCTGGAAACCACGCAGCGAGTCCTCGGCGTAGTAGAAGCTGCGGCGACGCGCGCCGCCAACGCTGTCCTGGTCGAACTCGCGGCCCTCGGGGCGCGCGCCGATGTAAGCGTCGGGCGCGTCCGACAGGCGTCGGTGTGCGAGCTCGCGGCGGCGCTTGATCGAGCGGTAGACGAGGAACACGAGGACGAGGATGGCGATGGCGCCGAGCGCGCTGACGACCCCGATGATGGCGTCCTGCCGCGCCTTGCTGCTGTCGCTCGTGGCACTGCTGGTGTTGCTGCCGCCCGAACCGTTGGAGCTGGGGATGAGGTTCGGGTCTGCGACGGCCTTGAGACTGAAGCCCGAGTTGACGTGCGATGCGAGGGCTTGTGCGACGTTGTCCGGGACACCGGTGTAGAATGCGGATTGCTTGGCCTTGATCTGCGCGGCGAGGTTGTCCACCTGGTCTGAGGGGATGTACCCAAGCCACATTGTGCCTAGCTGAATGGAATCGGCGGGGCCTGTATACGAAGCCGGCACGAACACTTGCAGCGCCCATGTCTTCACCTGGTCGGCTAAAAGGGATATTCAGTACACTGATGCATGTGGTAGGTGGGAAAGGGTAGGCCTACCGGGAATTTGAAGAGCCGTATTGATGATAGCTGGAAGCCACGCGAAGATCTGAGTGGACGAGATCTGGTTCGTGACGACGAACGGCCAGTTGAGTTCCTGGTTGAAGAGGATGCTGATCATAGTGTATCCATTGAGGTTCTGGCTCATGTCCAGCTGAACCCTGGGGTAGATCCTGCCTGGAATTCCGGTGGGTAGCGGTGCAACAGACAAGGTGGTTGCTGCGGACGGGCCTGACTGAGTGGGCAGCGTCGTCGTGGCCTCATCGGGATCAGTGAGCGTAGCCGAGGTGGCGGTGGTGCTCGGGAGGGACGCAAAGATGAGGGACGACTCAGTCAGCACGAAAGTAAGATCTGAGTTGATGGAGATCGTCGTAGAGGTGCTGGGGTCAGGGGTGGCCGTCGGGGCGTCGCTGATGGTCTGACTGGAATTACCTGGGCTGCTAGTGGTGCCACTGGGGAAGCTGATAACGATTGACGAGCTCGACGACGCGCTCGAGGTATCTGACGCAGGCGGCGGCGTGGTAACCGGGGTGCTAGCCGGCGTGGTAACTGGAGTACTAGTATCTGAAGACGGCGGTGTAGTGATTGGAGTGCTAGTGTCCGAGGCCGGTGGCGTAGTAATTGGGGTACTAGTATCAGATACCGGCGGGTTAGTGACCGGAGTGCTAGTATCCGAAGCTGGCGGCGTGGTAATTGGAGTGCTAGTATCCGAAGCCGGCGGCGTGGTGACTGGAGTGCTAGTATCCGAAGCCGGCGGTGTGGTGGATGGGGTGCTAGTATCAGAAACCGGAGGCAACGTAGGAGTCGACGAACTGGGGTCTGAAGGCGTGGGCGTGGGTGGGGCAGATGTCGGGCTGTCAGTAGGACTGATCGTGGGTGTATCAGTGACAGATGTCTGGGTGTCAGTCGGAGTGATCGTCGGTGTGTCAGTTGGCGTGAGCGTTGGTGAGGCACTGTCAGATGTAGACGAGGGGGGGAGCAGGATGCTCGTCAGTGAAGAGAGAATACTAGAGATGATGCCCCCGTCAGTGGAAGACGCCGCGGATGTGGTTGGTGCTGGGTCAGAAGATGTAGGCGCGGAGGTGGGGTCTGAAGACGTGGGATCTGTGGACGACGCAGGGTCTGACGACGTGGGATCTGTGGTCGACGTAGGGTCGGGCGACGACGTGGGATCCGCAGACGACGTGGGACTCGAGGACGCTGAAGGATCTGCCGAAGTCGCAGAGTCTGTCGGAGAAGTAGAATCCGTCGAAGATGATGAGGAGCTATCAGTTGAGGACGACGAAGAACTATCACTCGCAGCCGGGTCTGGTGTTGGCACGGATACGCTGGGGGTGGCAGAGGTAGGGGCAAGAAGGGATGTTACGCCAGAAACGACATCTCCCACAGCGCTCGTGATAGGCTGCAGGATACCACCGTTAGAAGAGCTGCTGGCAGCAGTTGTAGGGCTGTCGGTGGGGGTAGATTGAGTGTTGTCGGTCGTTGGAGTTGTGCCCGGATCTGTCGGTGACGGTGACGTGGATGAAGACGCAGAACTGTCGGTATTTGAGGATGGAGTAGGAGATGAATCCCCGGAAGAGTCCACAGGAGGAGGTGGGGGGTCTTGAGGAGGAGTAATACCCAAGCCATCTGTTATATCGCCTGGCGCAAAATTAATGTGGCGATAAGTGGGCTACGATATCACTACTCACCTACGGTGCTGCCTACTGAATCAAGGAGGGATTGCCTTCGCTGAAGCTTGTTAGAAAGAGCACGACGAGCATGAGAGTGTGTTGTTGCCAATGAATGAGCATCGACAAAGACGACTAGAAGGGTAGCAACGAGAAGGGAATAAATAGGAAAGCGCATAGTAATGGCTGCTTTTCTATAAGAGTGCTGGCGAGCTGGACGGCAGGCTAGATAGAGACTAGCTGCCTGGAAGGAACGTGGAGTGCTGCAACTGAGCAGAAAGCCTGAAAATACGAGGGGAAGCCACGAAAAGAAGAAGCCTGTTTACGAGTAGAAATGCACAAGTTACAAATTCATCACAACCATCAAAAATGCAAATACGACAACAAACACCCCATGTGGTCGAGACCATTCCAACCAATCTCCCTCCAATCGCCTTCCGTAATCCTCTCCCTCATCACTTTCATATTACAGCCCTTCTCCTCCTACTATCTCCCTGCTTCCTGCTCTAGAGTTTTCTCGACACTGGCCAGCAGCGAGTTGCACTTTTCGTGCGAAGCCTGATGTCAGTCAGGGCCCCGCGTTCAGGAGCCAAATCAAGGCACTTTTCTTGGTATCTCAGTCTCTCCCTACTTACGCCCTCCCGAGCCCTCGAACAGCGCCGCCCATCGGCATCATCGTGATTCACGTCAACATTCGACTGCTCTATACGTTGACTCTACAAGATAGGACACATAGAAGCCCGGTGACCGGAACACGAAACACCCGTGACACCGACAGCTGCCCTCCCAAGAACTGAACAAGAGCGCATTTCTGATCCATGCCATCATGCATCAGTGCTTCTCCGCGCGTGGCATCCCAGGCTCTGACACGCAGAGATTATCCGGAAACGTCCTCGCCAAACCCAGCGCCAGCGAAGGCCTTTGGAACACGAACATCGCCTTGTGACGCATCTGCGACGCGACCTCGTAGAAAGATCGTCATGATTTCCGTTATAGTATTGGCATCAAACGTGTCGGGTCCCGTGGCACTGCCACCCCCGTACCACTCAATCACGATTTACGATTTCTGATTCATATCTCCTGGAACCCTGACGCGGACGCCTGACGCCCGGAGCTGAAGCTTGTTCTGAAGCTGGTCATCCGAGAACCAGCGCACTACTATTGAGATACTAGCGATAGACGCATCGTTGCTGCGTACCCTGCAGGACGCTTTTTTTATCTTTCATCATACTGCGCTGAGCAGCAGCTGGATCTCCCACCTACCCTCCTGAGTGGCCCGTTTCAAGGGGTGTTTGGATCTTAATTGTACTAGGAAATTAGGTCCAGCGCTGTAGGCTATAGATCCTGCGGGTTTCGTGGCGTAGGCAGGTGGCAGTGCCAGCCACGGATTGATCATCGTGATTCCGATGATTATGCATTATAGCCCATGGGTACAACAAGTCCCTGATCCAAACCCGAACAAGCCCAAGGATGAGAGGTCGCAGGGTTGTCTACCTCCTTATCTCCTAATGATCTGTTTGGGATGCGCGCTGAGTCTGAACACCGTCTGAAGCAACTCGCCGTTTTTTTTTCTTTAAAAAAAAAAGTGATGTGGTTCCCAATCTAGAATGTGCATGGCTTCAGGAGAGCGACCTTGTCACAAATATATGGAACTCGAATCAGCTCAACACAGGACTAGTATCTATTATGTGCCTCTCTGACTCTTGCTATCATTCACTTCTCCGGGGACACTTTTCCCATCCTTATTGCTGAATATTATCCACCTCGTCCATGGATGTTGTATATCATGACCTCCAGCCATCGTAACAATGTTTGCGATTATCTTCGTCAGATACTGGTCCTGACTGAGATTCTCCTCAAACATCAAATAGTCTCAGCTCCGACAATATTGTTCTTCAAAGAGAGGTAATGGTTCTATGCTCTATCAAATTCGTTATTCTGACTTAAAATCGTGTAAGCAGAATTATATCGTGAAAGAAGACACAATCCAATCCCTGCGACTCAAATTTATGACCCATTTAGCAGCAGCGGCACTGCTCCGGCGTGAACAACGTCGCACACTTGGAAGGGTCAAAAACCACGTAAACAACAAGGCATCATCTGCCATTCTCAACCTCGCTATAGCGAAAGCTGTATACGCACAAATCAAATTCGAGGACATGTTGGCGGCTTTGGACTGTTATCGCGCGGTATTTAAAGTTTACCTGAAGCAGCCTGTCCCGGTACTAGGACATCTTGTCAACGATCATTCTTGGCTTCTTGATGTGTGGAGACATGGCCTCATAGCCCTGCCATTGGGTAACCCTGTTTTCCCCCACCAAAATTGAAGCACGTACGCAGATTCTCATTAGTGTGCCCTATCGCAAACACTGACCCATTTTCTCTCTAGGTAGAAGGATGTCACACTTTCACCAGGCCACACAGAAGCTTAATTAACCCATCACCCTTCCGTAATTTTTACAGTGCGTTGAATCTTCATAGGAATAGCAGAGTTGAATATCACAGTAAACTGTCGATTTGTTGTGTGGCGCCGCTGCTAGACTATGAGAAAAGCAACTGCTTGGGAGCGAAGGCTCAGTGGCTCGAAGAGAACATCGCGTGGTCTTTCGTTGGATATCAGACGTCAGAAAGAGAGGCAATTCGTATTTACGCACGCGTTCTGGGCATTTTTGAAAGGAGTGCGGGACATTAACGTTTTGTTAGTGGTGGAAGACAAGTTGAAAAGCACAGCAAATAGTAACATAATAGAGACGTAAAGCTTCCCTGAGCTTCTTTCCGTTTTAGGATAATTTTTGCTGTTTTTGAAATGGTTCCGAGGTCTATATTTATCTAAATCCTTAACGAGCGAGGCCTGGGAAAGTGGCCTGCTTATGTCAAAATGTTATGTAATTATCCAAACTCCCACACGT
>JABCKI010000039.1:0-59532 GCA_018282025.1 Sphagnurus paluster | reverse complement strand
CCTGTTTTGACTGGAACATATGAGGGACTAACAACATGAACAAACAAAACTAATTTCGCAGGCATTGCGCCTCTCCAGTAACACTGCTCCACACAGTCTCCACGGGCATTACGCACTGCTCATGCATTTCGCCATAACCATGCTAGTCATTTCCAACATCCTCACCATGCTAAAACCCCTCTTCTATCTCCCCCTCGTCCCACTACTTGCTACAGCCCACCTCACGGTCGGGCACGCGATCTTACATCACGCAAACCCGCACTCTCCCTCCTGGGCGCCTCATCTCCTGTCCACAGCCTTCGCAGGCGCCATCGGCGGCACCATCCTAGGCGTACCCCTCATCGTGCTATGGGTCCACATCCTCTCCATCCGGGCACAACGGCTGGCCCGGAATCTCGAGATCGAGCAGCAGGAGCAGCAGCAGGAGCCCGAAGACGGCTCCGGGTCATCGAACTCGCTCACTAGACGTATGAAGTGGGTGGGGTATCTGGCTATCATTCTTTCTGGTGCTCCTGCTGCAGGCGCTCTGGGTGTCGTCTGCCTTCACGAGACTGGAATGCGAAATAGAGAGAAGCTGTTGAGTCCCGGCGACGCTGTTGTCGCAGGCGTCGTTGGAGGATCAGTGGTCTGGGGATGCGTCTTTGGTTTCCTGGCATTCGCCTTTGGCGTTTTTGCTGGCTGTATGAATATCCGAGCGTATAGGATACGAAAGGAGAATGCGAGATACCTTGCTCAGAAGCGCAGCGAGTCCTCACGCAGTACTCCCAATTTGCCATAAAATATACCCTGCGTCTGATGCTATAGCTATTATACCACTCATCTGCATCTGACAAGCATTGAAGTGCACCTACTACAACTACCTGTGTCTGCCATAGCTATTATGCCTGTATGTTGGACTGTGATCAGATACCGAGTCTCTTATCCCCTCTCAGCACTCAGCGTTTGTATGCTTGATCTCTCCAAGGACCCTCTACGCATCACGACCCAGTGGTCACTAGCGCAAAACCTACCGTGTTTGTTCAGACAGCTGACACACTCAGCTGGTGCTGCCACTGGCAGTGCATACCAGTGTGCCCAAATCGTCTCCAACGTATCACAACTCTGAACCTCTTTGAGTGGCAGTTTGAGTTCAAGCCGCCAAGCACCGTTTGAAGTAAACCAGGGCAGCAGAGCAATACACGCTTGGGTATGCACCCAGAACTAGCCTTATTAGGCGCACTACACTACTTCATAGCCAGCCACATCAGGTGCAGTGGTTCATATCTATTACCGATCTTCGAGATTAACGGATTAACCGCATCTCATAACCCTCGCCACAACCAGTGACAAGATGATCCTGCCCATCTTCTACGAACCGATAGATTTCGACACCAACCACAATCATGTCCACAATCATCTCGAACATCGTCGTGCCCTTAATCTGGCTCCCCATTGCCCCGCTAATCACTGTATCCGACATCACAATCGGACACACGATCCTACAAAATGCGCACCCACAATCGCCCGCCTGGTCGCCGCCCCTCGCATACACCGTCTCCGCAGGCGCAATTGGTGGGACGATCCTGGGCGTGCCCCTCGTGCCCTTGTTCATCTACCTCCTCTTCATCCGGGCATCGCAGCGGCTGCAAAAGCACAGGCTGGCGCACCCTGAAGACGGGTCCGTCGACTGCTGCAGGCCGCTGAACTCGTTCACCAGCCCACTCGAGTGGGCTGCGTGCGCGGCGATCATTTTTGCTGGCGCACCCGCTGCGGGCGCACTGGGCGTCGCCTGCCTTCCCGAGAGCAGCAAGGTGCTGAGCCCCGGAAGAGCTGCGATCGCGGGCGTTGTTGGAGGTGGGGTGATCTGGGGGTGCATCTTTGGTTTTATGGTGCTCCTTTTAGCTGCCTTTGCTGCTTGGATGAATGTCCGAGCTTATAGGATTCGAAAGGAGAACGAGAGATACTTGGCTCAGCGTGATAGCCTCAGTAGCGGATCCCCACGCAGCTCTGATTCTGCGACTTTTAAATGACATGTATCCCCGGCTCCCAGTATTTCGAAGCATATTTTTCTTTTTTCTATAATGGTCATGACTGCTACCCGTATCTTAGAGTTTAATTTAAACATACCTGTGACCTCTCTCCCAGTGCGCCGCAATATCAGCAAATGTTGGGAAAGCGAAGGACTGAAGTACGTCGGTTGCAATCTGGCTCACTTGCGTGAAAGAAGGTATCCAATCAGTTACACAATCAGCCGCGGCGCCGCTTCGCGCTTGTTCTGCATTGCTAAGCAGTGCTTTTGCAACTGTCCTAAGCTCCAGCATTATTTAAACCTTCGTTTATTCGCGCCATTTGAGACATTAAAGCCATGATTAGCAAAAAAATCGATGTGTGGTGGGTGAAAGAATTTGTCTGTCAAGACTTTCCCTGCGGCCCTGCGGCGTGCACCATGTGATGTGAAAACACTGCCCTAGCGGTCCGGATAAAGGCTCCCGAGTCCCATGAAGCGCCTTTCATTCCACAACGTTCATACAACCCCACTCGCGATGAAATCAAACCCCATCCTTGACATTATCCTATCCATGTTTTGGCTCTCCATTGCCCCAGTAATCGCCATAATCCACCTCGCAGTTGGGCACGCCATCCTACATCACATAAACCCAGACTCTCCATCATGGCCATCTCGTCTCGCCTCCACAGCGTACGCAGGCGCCATCGGGGGCACCATTTTTGGTGTCTTCCTTGTCCCCTTGTTTATGTCCGTGTTCACTGAGGCACTACAGCGATTCCAGCAGGCCCAGCACGGGCGCCACCAGGACAGGTCCATCCACTCCGCCGATCCCTTGAACTCGCTCATAGGCCGCACGCAGTTGGCTGCGTGCATGGCGATCGTTCTGGCTGGCGCCCCGGCTGCGGGTGCTTTGGGCGTCGTCTGCCTTCGCGTGAGTGGAAGCACAAGTAGGGCGTTGAGCCCCGGGGAAGCTGCAGTTGCAGGCGTCGTTGGTGGTGCAGCAGTGTGGGGGTGCGTGTTTAGTTTCCTGGCATCCGTTATCGCTGCTATGGCTGTCTATTCGAATTTCGGAGCGTACAAAGTACGCCGCGGGAACGCGATATTTCTCGCTTAGATGGACCAAGATAGGGAATCTCCTTCGCACAGCCTTGCGACTTGGTACTCGGTCTCCCGTATGTACTAACCAGAAGTTAGAGCTAGATCCTGTCAGAACATATGTTTCCAATACGTCCAACACATTTCTATATCATTCGTTTATTAGAGCCATAATTGCTACCCGTATCATGGAATATATCAATATGCTCCTCTCATAGATGGCACCAATTGCACCTTCCATCGTTAGCCACACACAGATATTCCTCTAGCCACAACAAGTGTGTATCAACAGCCCCGCGGAAGCTACTACACCTCGTCTGCGCGTCTGACCACACCCTTCGTCTTGCACAGCCTACTGATCATCGATGCCATTCGTCTTCAACCCTATAGCTGGTGCTGTTTCAGCTGAGGGCAGAGCTGGCGCGAAGCTCAGCGATATCCGGAGGTCCTAATGGCAAAGTGTCGAGAACCGCGTCTGAGCTCCGCGCAGCGACCTCACCGGGCCCTCTCATCAGGCTTCCTTTCTCCCGCCCCATTCCTAAAACTAACAAACACACGTGAGCGCACGAACTATGTCGTATGTAAGCACACAGACACACCTATACCCGTCTCCGTTCGGCGTAATATACGGAGAACCCGTAAAGTTGGTGAGATGCACCGTGACCGTGATGGGCGCATGTTTCTCAAGGTCATGCTCTGTTCTAGGGATAGATTGAGTCTGCAGATTGTAAGGGGAAAGTGTGGATATGAAATGGGTGTACCATTTTTCAAACTAGGCCACCCGAAACGCGCTTGTATGAGGAACTCGCGACTGCTGCCCTGGTTTCTTGGTATTTTCGGCACATCTTGTCATAGGTGTACAAGACGGTAACAGCTGATCTATGCGCTATGGAGCCCACACCTATCAACATTAGACACCAAAAATAAAACACGCACTTACCTTACATTTAGGATATCTGCATCGTGTAGGACGTAGATGAAAATCTTGAGCGTTTTCTTCGTGCCTCGCCTCTTGATCTTCAGCGTGCTCAGCCGCCAGTCATGAATACATGCCAAGAACGAGGGTTCGAGAGGAGGATGTAAGATTCTTCATGACGTCCAAAACGACCCCGTTCTCCCCACTTCCCGAAACAGTGGTCAAGGATGGTTCCGTAAAGTACCCGAGATGCGGCTAGAAGCTTGCTTGAGGGGTAAGTTTTTTTCTAGCATTGGTATCGGTATGACCCGCAGGAAGCCGTGTAATTGGTCTTTGTAGGTGCCTTGGCGTCTGTATCTTTTAGTCTGTCCCACAACGTTGGCATGAGATTGTAGTATTGAGCAGCAGGTACCAAGGGACGACGCACGGTACTCATGCTAGGGTAGGCTGAGATGGCAAGTAGATGCCCATGGCACGGGCGAAAAGCGTGTTTAGTGCAATGGCCAGGCTGGGACTGGGAGCAGGTAGGCTTGAGGTGGGCGCTGTCGTTAACGTTATCGGATCTCTGGCGACTGCGAGTTCACAATGGCATCGGCGGATGATGGAACTTTGGATGACCAAATGATGGGATACTTACCTGAGCCAAAAATAATGAGACCCTGTACGTTGGTAAGGAAAAAACTGCTGGCCCTGTAATTTTTTTCACTTTTACATAGTATGGGACGAGTCCGAACGCAGCCCAACGTACTCGGTAACTTCCTTCTCCTCTACCACTGCCAGATCGTAGCTTCACTCCTGTCTACTACCACAACCATAATCATGTCAGTACCCTGCCTGACCTCCAATGCCCAAGCACTCCCAACAAGTTTTACCGGAACCACCCTCAACCGGTTACTAGACATCCTCCTCCCCCTGCTCTGGCTTTCCATCGCCCCACTCATCGCCGCAACCCATCTCACCAGCGGCCACGCAATCCTACACTATGCATACCCCCACTCTCCGTCCTGGGCTGCTCCTCTCCTTTCCACAGCCTTTGTAGGTGCCATCGGAGGCACCATTGTGGGGATGCCCCTCGTCCCTGTGGTCATTTACCTGCTCTTTATCCGGGCGCAGCAGCGCCTCGAACAGCACAACCTGGCCAACCCCGAGGAGGCCAGGCCCCTGAATTCATTTAGAACATGCATGGAACGGACGGGCTGCGCAGCGATCATCCTCGCCGGCGTCTTAGGTGCAGGTGCTCTGGGCGCCATCTGCCTAGGTGAGAGTGGAAGTGAGCGTGGAGGTGGGGTACTGAGCTCTGGCGGGGCTGCTGCCGCTGGCGTTGTTGGAAGTGCAGCGGTCTGGGGGTGCGTCTTTGGTTTCTTAGCGCTATTTTTCGATACTTCTGCCATCTGCGCCGATTTCCGAGCTTACCCGAAGGAGAACGAGAAATACCTCACTCTGCACGATGATCTATTCACGCGCAGCTCGGCCAGTTTGAAGTAAAGTATATCTACATACTCACTCAGACTCTGCGCCTATGCATGATATCATTTCTTGGAATCTGCATCTTCACCATCCGTTACCTTTGCTAGTACTATCACACATCCTTCCGTATTTTTTTACATGCGAAACCCTCCCCGATCACATCGAATAAGACTAATCAACCGTGGACTCAAAATCTCCTACCTAGGTAAGTAAAAGCCACAGACCCTAACACAAGGTGTTCCTTTAGATTGACAGCCGCAGTATATTCAATCATCTCGGTGAACTAAGGATAGGCCGACTCTGAGGGTCAACGTCCAGTTTTCCCCACCACCAGGTACCCCCTCCGAGGATTGTCCGGCCCCTCCCTCTGCATCGCCCAACTACTAGTCCTAGGCAAGCGATTCTACACCTAGCCGTAGTCAGACTACCAAGCAGGATTTCGGAGGGTACGTCCTCCAGAAACTCAGACACCCTTCGATTACTGATTATCTCTCCAGTTTCATTGATTGTGGCTGCCAATATGGCGCTTGAAGCTGAAGCTTGAGTGTCTAGCATCTCCGAAATAGTCTCTCCGAAACACTGACAGTCAAAACTGCAATTGAATACATCCGTGTCGCCGTGAGCACTCCACAGAATCCACTGCATCGTCCCACCGATCGTACAACATCCTCAATTCTACGTCCATCAGGATCTGATTTAGTTCAAACCGCGCCCTTCAGATCGACGCGCCCGCCGTCAGGGACTCGGCAGTGCTAGCGCTTGTTTAGACCGACCGGTACGGACCAGCAGCGGTGGAGGCGCTTGCGTGGAAATAGCTACGCCATCGGGACCACCATCCTGAGCGCCCCCCTCGTTGACCTCTTCATCCAGGCGCAGCTGGGGGAACGGGAGCACTAGCAGCGAGAGCACCCCAAAGGCGGGTCCGTCGACCACTCCAAGTCCCTGAACTCGCTCGGAGTCACTACGCCTCGAGGCTCCACCTCCTGCTCGTCCCTCACCACCGCGCCTTCCAGCTACAATCCGAGAACGAGCCCGGGTTCGAGATTCACTTCGCACGCGCGCAAGGACCACATCCGCCTTCACATCGCGCACTCTAGCGGTTGACGCTCTGAACATCTCGCAGCTGCCAACAGCGCCATACCGCACGAGGAGCTCGGAGTCGCCATCCAGCCCTCCTGCTTTATCATGCGTCGACGCACTTTGCGATAACCTCAGGTTCGAGCTCGCGCTCAGGTCCAACTCCCTCGATTCCACGTTTACCCCCACGAAGTGAGATCAAAGTAGATATAATGTATACCTTGAATACTAAAAAAACTCCGAGGCAATTGAGGAAGCCAAACCAGAGAAATCTGGCTTTGTTTCAAGGACTGATGGTGTTTCAAGGACCGATAAACCACTGTACCTGGAAATCGACGCCAGGGGGCAGTCAACTCACACACATGGGAAGCAAGGCTCGTAGAGCGCCTATGACAGAAGTTCGTCTTGAGATGCAGGCTGCGTGGGGGGATCGGCCGAAAGTTGCGAATGCACCTTCAAGTTGTGGAGTGTGGGATCATGATCACGGAGATTACGGGGCTGGGTATTTGGGATCTGCGAAGGCAATGAGATTAAGGCGTCTTTGAGAGATCAACCTGGTGGTTTATCATGCGTTTTTCAATCTAGACTGTGCTCACTACACACTTATATTATTTTATATCATCTCTTGCTAAGTATCTCTACACGTTCCTTCCGATGAGTCACCGAATGACTCGTAAGTAAGTAACGTGGCTATAGAGCAGATGAGATAAGATTAGGCTGATGGTAACGTTGGGGGCCGGGGCAGTATTTCAACCGTCCTCTCCATTTCTCTCGAATTGCTCTTCTCTCTTCTCTATCTCGACCTCTGTTCTCCAAGATTCCTCTTTCCCATCTCCATCCCTGCTCTGAAATCTCGTCCTTCTGCCTCGATGACACAGACATCTGGGAAGATCACCGGCTGCGGGTGCTTCTTGACTTCTTTTAGAAAAACAAGCCCAAGGGCTTGAACTTTGGCAGACGCTTGGCAAATCAACCTTGAGGCAACCTCAAGGTCCAGGAAATATGTTCCCCTGTAAGTTTAACACTGAATAAAAGTCTCGATTCAAGCAGAGAATGGCACTATGCATGCTAATGATTCTAGTTTTTCAATGTGAAATGCGCCGAGTGTATTTGCCGATAGAGCATTGCCAGATCCATGTCCGAGGCTTTATCTCGTGGAAGCGATTAAAGTGTGTAACATGCGCTCTAGTCCCATTGAAGGCAAAGTAACGGCTATGTTCAATGATTCGAATATTAAAGAAGAGGATGGAGCAGTGACCTCATGGTGGCTGCTTCGCAAGACCAAATATCCCACCAAGCCCAACACCTGTCATAATTTTCAACCACACACAAAATGATTTCCAAACTTTTCCTGAATATCATTCTACCTGCAATTTGGCTCTCCATCGCCCCACTGGTCACCGTAATCCACCTCACAGTTGGGCATGCAATCCTACACCACGCAAACCCACACTCTCGCAGATGGTCGCCTCGCCTGAGCTCCACAGCCTCCGCGGGCGCCATCGGTGGCACCATCCTAGGCCTCCCCCTCGTCCCATTATTCATCTACCTTATGTTCATCCGGGCGTTACAGCGGCTCAACAAGCATAGGCGTGAACACCCTGAGGACGGGTCCGTCGACTGTTGCAGGCCCCTCAACTCGTTTACCAGCCGCATGGAGTGGGCTGCGTGCGCAGTGATCGTTTTGACTGGCCCTCCCGCAGCAGGCGCTTTGGGTGTTGTCTGCCTTCGCCAGGTTGGAATGGGAAGTGGATATGGGCGTGGGCGTGGGCGTGGACGTGGAAGCAGGGTGTTGAGCCCTGCTGGAGCTGCTGTCGCAGGCGCCGTTGGAGGGGCAGTGGTCTGGGGGTGCGTCATTGGCTTCCTGGCATTCCTTTTTGGTATCTTTGCTGTCAGCATGAATATCAGAGCCTATAGGATTCGAAAAGAGAACGAGAGATACCTCGCTCAGCGCGATGGGCAATCCCCACGCAGCTCTGCAAGTTTGAAGTGAAATTTAGCCCCAGTTCCTGCTATATACGTCCGTACGTACACTCCATGCCATCTATACCACGGACCGACACGATGAAAAACATTTATACATTCAACTTCTGCGACTGCTACCAGTATCTTGAACTGTACTTCCAACACCAAATTGCTGGTTTTCTCCCCTCACATTCAGTGCAGTAAAATATAGCCCAACCTCCCATGCTATTTGCGTACCTACCCACGCACGCCATTTATCCTACGATACTTGAACGATATGAAGAACATTCATACACGATTTGTTTCCCACTACCTGTATTTTGAACATACCTTGCTTTGGCCTGCCTGCCAGCAGTCCCAACTACTACCTTTATGTATCTTGGACTGTACTTTGAATACCTGATATATGTGACCTGATTTCCTGCCTTGATTTATATTGCGCCACATCGCTGGCGCGCGAGAAAATCGCACGGAGAGGTGGTGGGTAAAAGCTAAAAATGAATTCATAGAACCCTAAAATTTCAACTCCAGAGCAAATTTCCCGCTTACCATCGTGAAAAAAAGTCTCCAGTGTATGTACACCCCAATATTCACGGTGAAGCACTGAGTGATGAGCCATTTCAAGAGTGCTCAATGCAAAAATCGCCCCACATCGCACAATTATAAGTTGAAAACGATCCCACGATCCGGGTGATCTCGTCAGCACGTTTATACGATGTGCAAATTTTCCAGGTCCGACCCTCTACGCGCGTTGCAGCGTTGAGAGCCCTTTTAAAATACGCCCCTTTTGAAAGAACAAGAAAGGAAAATTGTATGCAGAAATTTCGTGAACAGCGCACCCAAGTCGGATCCCTGGGCTTACTGTGATAGCAATACGACACGTAATGAGCCCGATGCAGCCCCACTATATGTAATGTATACTTTTCATAGAACAATCATCAAACCCTACATCTCCTTATCAACCCCTTATCGTGAAAAGCCATCTTCGGGCACACCTCCACGTAGGGAACGACACCAGATTCGAAAGCCACATCGCGAACACCATCTTCGCATCGTGCACCCTCGCCGTCCACGCGCGGAGCAGCTCACAGTCCCCCAGCATGCCATAGCACACCGCGATCTCATCGACATGGTGCTCGGGGTCGAGTACCTGCAGGCCTTCCTGATCATGCGCAGTGCCGCACACATGCGCCCCCCGCCAAGGTCGAGGCACCAAGCCTCGGACGGCGGCAGGGTGCACCAAAAGATGTACTGGATGGTGATCTCGCCTTGCTGGATATACCACTCTGCTGATAGGCACAGGGAGAAGGCGTTGGTGTCCCATTCTCAGCGCTCATCTGTGCCACGGTCATATCAAGAGGTTCAGCAGAGGTTCATAGTGGCGCAGTAGCGGCTGACCTATGGTTACACCGGCTGCAGGTTGAGAGACTCCACTCTGTGGTGCGTTGACGGGCTCCTGATTAGCTTCGCATAGAGTTCGCTGAGGCAGGCGCGCGGCCGAGTCGCTGGCGGTGGAAGGGTGCGTGAAGCGGCGGGCGAAGCCATAAAGCACCCCGACGGTGGCGTGCCGCAGACCAGTGCACGAGATGTACTGGATGGTGATCTAGTGGGGTGCGTCGAGTGCCTCCTGCCGGCGGGGCGGTACACAAGATGTACTGGATAGGGATATCATTGCCGTGCTGGATGAACCACACGGCGGAGTGGCGTAGCAGGAAGGTGTTGGTCTGCGGCTGTATATGAAGGGGATTGTGGCGGCTGACGTTGCACCAACTGGTATCGAGAAACACCGCATCTTGATCTTCAGGTGCGGCACGTCTGGGACTTGGAGCTGGATAACGAGTGCGTTCGTGTGTATGATGCCCTTCGAAATATCACACTTATCTGCCGGGCAGGAGTTCGTGAGGCCCTCCTGAGAGCTCGTGCCTGGATTCGGCGGAGAGCCACCTAAGAAGCTCCACCTAGACGTCGCCCAGCTGTATGCTGAGGCATATGAGATGTGGCACGACGACGACCGGCTTCTCGACGAGAACAAGACCACTGATCGCGGCAGACGCCACTCACTCCACGGGGCTCGTATACGAGTTCACGCACGTCATGCAGCCAGGAGTGGGGTCCCCATGGTGAAGCCTGTGACAGTTGAGCCGCTGCTGCGCGCCGAAGAATAGGAGGTGGTTGAACAGAGGGACGAGGGCGACGCCCAGGATGGTGCCACCAACGGCGCCTGCGGAGGCCATGGAGCGCACACTGGGTGACCAGGTGGGGGAGTGGGGGTTTGCGGTGTGCAGGATTGTGTGGCTGACTTGATGCGCGGGATGGGGAGTATCGACAGGCGACGTTGTAGGGCACCTCGAGGGTGGCGCACCGCTCATGCCGCAGGCCAGGGCACGAGATTTACTGGATGGTCATCTCCTCGCTGTGTTGAATCAACCGGGCTGCGGAGAGGCAGAGGGAAAAATGTCCCAGTTCCAGCGTGCGTTTGGACCACAGCTGACAGCAAGAATCAGTAGGTGTCAAACATTCATAGGTGACACGGCTTACCTATGGTTACGCTGACGCTGTTGAGAAACACCGCTCTGTGAGTTTTGACATGAGGTTACAGACCTGGAGCTGAATGCCGAGGGCATTCATCCGTATGACGCCCTCCAAGTCAAAGAGATCGTCTTGAGTCGGGGGACAGGCGCCTAAACACATAGAACTTGAAGTCACCCAGGTAAAGCACAACAGCGACAGTCAGCTAACCAGGACGATGCGGCATATCCATCCAAGCGCATTGGAGCCCACTTAATGGTGGTGCATCTCTGACAGTGGCGCTCATGAATCATCGAGAAGCCTGCTGCCGTTGGCGGAAACCTCAAGGGATGATCCGATGACGGAGTGTACACGTCTGACTGAGTCAGCTTGAGAAATATTGACTATAATTAGCCACGGTTATTTACGCAACGCTAGTACCTTTCGAACCGTTTGCCCCTCTACTGAATTTTATTGGGCTCCCTTGGAGGAGATATGTTTGAAAACAGATCTGAAGACGGCGGTTGAATGCATAGTAAAGCCCTTCGTCTGCCACGTCTTCGGCATCAAAATAGAAGTGATAAGTTGGAACATTGTCAGGTGGATCGAGTGGGAGAAATGTTGGTAGATTCTTCAAAAGCAATTCAAGAGATGCGAGAAGCTAGAGCTAATGGAACACCAGGATTTTCCTTTTTCGACATAATAATTGCAACTGTGAGGACTCAATTTTCTAATATGCTACTGGTATTTTTGGTTGCTACGTAGAAGCAGCTTCTGATACTTAATGGGCCAGTGGTTTCCTAATTGCCTACCCATCACGCATAACGCAACTCGGGTTGCTAGCCCGCATCCCAAGTCGCGCGCAATGCACACTCGCCGGTTGGTACCATTCGGTCCGCTACAGTGCTTCAATTTGATAGCTGGACAGCAAAGTAACAGCAATAGTACTATAGAGTAGATGTATGTATGTGAATGGTAAATTAACAGTGCGATAGACAGAAAAACGCTGGAACACATGAGAGTGATCACAAGAAATCTTTGGACGCGATCACAAACAAAATCATGTTTGACCTAGTGTCCCGTAGTCAGACCTATAAAAATCACGCTGTCTTTTTTGAGGGAGGGAGGACGACAAGTGATATAAAGGTCTGATTTTACGTGCGCCCTCGATACCGTGCTGGGCCAACAATCTCCTTTTAAGGCAATTTACGCTTGGACCAGCCACCACATGACCTCGGAGATACTGAGCACCAACGCAATCGACCACCATGTACTAAAATTCAGGCTATCTAGTGTGCCCCAAACTCCTAGTCTTTCAAATAAAATAATCATTGCCTCAATCTCGCCACTTTTTGAATGACCTCTCACCGCTACAGTATCTCTTTCGAAGCTCAAGTACAGCGCGATCTCGCACTCTGACAAAGAAAAACATGCGCTATACCTGTACCGAAAAAGATGTACCAACTCACAAAGGGGGACAAGGAAAAGTCTGCGGCACTTTCTGAATCAAGTAACCAATTTTTTTTCTAGCTCCAGCTGTCGTTGTGGCGACAACATCGCTACCATGCAATGCTGAACATTATCCCTGAACGTAGTAATGAGGGTGATATGTATGTGGGAGAAGAGGATCCAGGATCTTGTGGACCAGAGAAAAGCCTTCCGCCATGTTATATATACCGGCTGCCAGTCGCTTGTCATGGACAGCTGTGGTGCGAGGGACATATAGTGATTTTTGGGGGTTTTGGGGGGTTTCTGATATCATTATTACAAATTATCATATTAATCATGAATTACTGGGATCATTGAGAATTGTGATTCTGTGTAAAACGCGTAGATATGGCGAGACGCGTGAAGGGCAGATTGATATTTGCTCTTGTTGTTTGTGCACACGTGAGCCCTTAACGCCGAAAGGACCCAGCACGGCTTCAACCCCTCATCAAACCACAGACTATGTTTGACCTGATCCAGAACATCATCCAACCCATAATCTGGTTCGCTACTGCCCCACTGACTGCAGTACTCCACCTCATCATCGGACACGCAATCCTCCACGCAGCAAACCCGCACTCTTCCACCTGGTCGCCCAGCTTGCAATCCACAGCCTCCGCAGGCGCCGTCGGGGGCACGATCCTGGGTGTCCCCCTCGTCCCCCTATACATCTACCTCGCCCTCCTGGAGGAAGAGCGGCTCGAAAATTACAGGCTGGAGCACCCCGCAGACGACTCTGTCGAAGTCTGCACGATGTTTCACTCCTTCACAAGTCTCATGGAATGGGCGGCACGCGGAGCGATCCTTGTGGGCGGTGGCTGCGCCGCGGGCGCTCTGGGCGTCGTCTGTCTACGCGATACTGGCACGAGGATGTTGAGCCCTGGGGCGGCTGCGCTGGCAGGCCTCGTTGGAGGGGCGGTGTTAGTGGGATGTGCATGGGCTCTCAGGCTCCTGCCATTTACTGCTTCCTTCACTGTGTCTTTCAAAATACGAATGAAATGAAGAACGAGAGAGCAAGTTCGTTAATCCCTGCCTAGCTGGTGATTTTGATGTAGAAAGTAGCTCTATATTATGTGCCTATACGATATCATTTTCTTGAGCCTATATCAATGTCGTGCTCTTTGAAAATTTCCTTCGCCTGCAATTTGATATGGATCCAACAAAAAGAAATTCCTCTCATGATGCGCCACACGTCGAAAAGAGTGGTACACGGGCTTGACGACTCGATGATAAGCGGAGACCTCACGGCCTGTGAAATTCTTCCACCTTCCAACGTTCTGCAGGAATTGTGAGTTTTTTCTGTAAAGTTTTTAGTCTCCCATTCTGAGTGCGCATTTGGGCTGCAGCTGTATAGAGTAGGATACCGAGCGTTTGTACGTATAATGACCTCCTAGGGGAATCTGCCAGGCGACAATTCGCAAGGCCCATGAGCTCGTGTCTCGAATCGGGGGACAGCCACCTGAACAGCTTCACCGAGATGTCACCCAGCCGCACACTGAGGCACGTGAGATACGGCGCGACGGGCTGGTCGACGAGAACAAGAGCACCCCCGAGCCAGTTGCTAGGCTAGGCCATAACTAGTGAGATTATTAGATTGACTAGGGGAAGCGTTAGTTCAGAGAGCATCATACACGTTACTCCTTGCTGGTGCGTAAATCGAGGATGAACCATTCCTCGTACTTCAAACCTCGACTATATGAACTCCTGATAAGCCCAAATGTGCGCCACCTTGGATTTAGTCATGCATATGTAGCCCACTGAAACAATTTCCACAATTTCCACAACAACCGACCACATTACGTCAACGAAAACGAACAAAAAATTAAATCATGAACTTGAACGACCTCTTCTGCAACATCATCGGATCCCCAATCTGCCTATGCTTCGCCCCACGTGTCGCCGTGGTCCACCTGACAGTCGGACACGCCATCCTTACCGCAAACCCCCACTCTCCCACCTGGCCACCCAGCGTCCACTCCACTGCCCCCGCAGGCGGCATCGGGCGCACAATCCTACGCGTCCCCCTCGTCCCCCTATTCTTGTACATCCTCGTCATACGCGGGGAGCAGCAACGCGACCGGTACAGGATCGCACGCCCCGAAGACGCGGCGGTCGACTGCTGCATGCCCCTGCACTCGTTTACCACCCCCGCGGAGTGGGTGGCGTCCATGGCGATCACTGTGTTCGGCGGCCCGTGCGCTGCAGGCGCAGTAGGCGTCGTCCGCTGGCCCGGGCGCGATAGTGGCGCGAGGTTGTTGAGCCCTGGTGCGGCTGCGCTTGCGAGTGTCGTTGGAGGGGCAGTGGTCTGGGGTTGCTTGTTCGTTTTCGTTGCATTCTGTTTGGGTGGATTGGTTGTCTACTGCAATTATTTCCAAGGGTATATGATTGACAGGGCGAACAGGAGACGCCGCGGCCAGTCTTTGAGCGATAGCCCACCCCTGCCAGTCACAGTTCGCCGAATTGGAAGTAAAATACTTCTACTTCACCGAACAGTAACCGGCAGGGGTAGGCTATAGCACTGGGCGCCGCGGCACAATGTTCAATGCTCCTCCAAACGAATCGGCCGATCCTCGATCCTGGAACTTGGATTGTACAAGACCTTCACTCAATACCCAAACCGAAACAAAAAAAAAAAAATACGCAGTGTAGACCACTCTACTGTCATTTCATTTGACAAGTTGCATTACCAGCCTTCAAGGGTTACTGTTTAGTCGTTAATAATTTACTGAACACTAGACACTACCAAGCGAAACCCCAATCCCAATCCGAACATCCGAACATCTCCCGATCGCTTGTGCGCAGCACATCGTCTTCCGATGTGGTGGTACTTTGCCTATGCAAACTGACCACGAACTGTATGTGCACCTCAGTACTACTGCAAACAAAGAATTTACAAGACTTCATTCAAAACAACACAACTATGCTAAGCTACGTAAACTACAACTACACTAACTATAATTCGACAAGTTGCTGAATACCCAGCCATAACCAGTCAGACACTAATAATTTAACAACCACACAGCAAAACTCAAACAACAACGGGACCAGCCCACTCCCACATCACTCCTCCTCCTCCTCCCGCTCATCCCGAAACCCGACCTTCCACCCCCAAGTAGGAAACGACTCCGGGCGCTCCAACCACTTCCTAAACACCTCCCCCCTCGCCCCCTTCCCCTCCCCCTCCCACTCAGCCCCCTCCCCCTCCGCCCCCGCCCCGCCCGAACACACGCCAACAACACCGACCTTCGCATCCCTCACCCTTCTCGTCCACGCGCGGAACATCTCCCGGTCCCCAAGCGCACCAAAGCACATCGCGATCTCGTCGACGTGCCGCTCGGGGTCGAGCACGTGCAGCTGTTCGTGCTTGATCAGCCGGAGCGCGGTGAGGTGCGCTCTGATGCGGGGGTCTGTTTCCGGTTCTGGTTCTGGTTCTGGTTCCCCGTTCTCGCTCCTGTCCTCGTCGCTGGGTGTACTGGGACTGGTAAGGGTACCGCGCTCAAGGCACCACGCCTCGAACGGCGGCAGACTACCCCAAAACTCGCCCAGCCACACCCGCGCCGCATCGCTCTTCTCCGTCGCGTCCGGGGAGAGCGTGCAGTACGCGCACCGGCACGTGAACCCGTAGAGCGCCTCGAGCGCCGCGCGCCGCTCGTCCCGCGGGGCCGTGCACGCGATGTACTGGATCGTGATCTCCTCGCCGTGCATGATGGGCCGCACAGCGGAGAGGTACAGTGCGAACGTGTGCGTGTCCCATTCCCAGCGCGCGTTCGGGCCGCAGCTGTAGTATATATAGCATCAGGATCGGTCAGTAGGGGTTCATGAGGGGTAAGGGATCGGGGATGGCGCTGACCTATGGTTACACCGACTGGTATTAACAAACACCGCTCGGTGCGTCGCGATCTCCGGATACTCCACATCCGGCACTCTCAACTGGATCCCGAGCGCATTCGTGCGCACGACCGCCTCGAGGGCACCGCACTCCCCCACAGGGCGCGAATTCGCGAGCGCCATCAAGTCGTGTCTTGACTCGGGCGACAGGCGGCGGAAGAGCTCGGCATACACGTCCGCGAGGCGCACGCTGATGCCCATGAGGTACGGCGCGACGATGAGGGGGTGCTCGGCGAGGATGAGCGCGCCGGAGGGGATATCCCGCGCTGCGAACATCCCGAGGCCGTTTTCCCCTGCGTCGCCTATCACGAACGTCCCATTCCCCGGCCCCGGCCCCGGCCCCGTTCCAGTGCGGAAGGGCGCATAGGGCGGTGCGAACGCAGGCGGGAGGAGCCGCTCGACGCCGGTGTCGAGCAGGACGGCGCTCTCGCCGCCGTCCTCGAACTCGAACGTCTGGATCGTGTACGCGCGGCTGCGGACGTGGTTGGCAAAGTCAAAGTCGGGCCGGCCGAGCGCGGGGTTCGCGGCGACCTGGGCGTTGATTTTGGCGCAGATGTGGGGCGGGGGGGTTTTGGTTTTGGTCTTGGTTTTTGTATTGGTATTGAGGCTCGGGCCTGCCGAGGGGCTGCACCAGGCAGGGAAGGAGTCGAGGGACGGAGAGGGGGTACGGTCTTTTGAGGGCATATGGGTTGGGGTGTGAGGTGAAGGGTGACCTGTGTGTCGCAGGCCGTTGATCCAAGTTTAAATAGGAGCTGCGAAGCCACACCTGGTTGGACCAGCGGATTGCATGAGACTGAGACAAAGCGGGCTCTCGACGGGCATCACAGTGACACACGATACTCAGAGTGGTGGTAGATCTCTGGCTTTCGTCCCATCACAGGCTACAGCATGGCCAGACGCTTTGGCCAGTGCCTTCAAGTTGCTGGTGCGTAATAGCCGGATGGACCAGGACATGCCCCACTGCGCCTTTCAGATAATCAACGCTTCTCGAAGGCACCTATAGCGTCATTCTTTTTTATCACAGTGCATGAAGATACGAGGACCTTTGAAATGAAGTGACGGCACGAAGAGATGAATGGACGCTCCGATGACGGAGGTCCCATATAGCGCTGAGTCAGCTTGATAAGATTACATCTACGACGATTGTTCTCCCTTTAATGTGTGTCTGGAGCAGGGCCGCAATGTAGCAGCAGTGCTATAAATGAGATGCTCTCAATGGTATATTAATTCGAAAATGAACTGGCCAACGCCAACTATATGCGCTCCCATTGATCCCAGCGCCGCATGCCACCTTGAACAAAGTTTCGTAAAGTATAGCCACTGAAAGAGAATCCCAATTCCCTGCTAAACCAACCACATTACGCCTGACAGACAAACGTCGATAGTAGTACTAATTATACCGCCCACCAGCCTCACCGTATCACACTCCCCTTCACCTGCACCCTGAACCACCCTCCTCCGACTCGCAGCCTCGCAGCCTCGCAACCTCTAACCCCAGCACGTGTATCATCATCAGGCCACAGGTCATTCGAAATCGTGGCGTCTTCGGTCCTTCTAGCCATTGTGCCTTCCCAACTAAATATAGTTGGAAGGAAGGAAGTCGTCCGGACTCGGTACTCGGCACTCGGTACTCAAGTACTCAGTACTCAGCCCCAAGGGCAAAAGACCAACGGGGGATGCGTAGCCCATGATCGGCGCTGACGCATGGCAGACGATGCCTCACGGCTTCGCGGTTACGGTAGACGAGGGACCCGGGGACCTTGCAAACTACATTGGCAAGTCCGCGGAGAGCGAGGGCGCAGTGAATTAAAAAATAACATATGTCAAGAGGCCAATTATAGGAGAATTGGCGCTGGTCAGTAGACTGCCAGTTGCATGGCACCAAGAGCCCGGCGGTAGTCACTAGGAAGTCCAAGTCCGCGGAGAGCGGGGGCAAGTGCACAGTGAATTAAAAATAACATATGTCAAAAGAGGCCAATAATAGGAGGCAGGTCCCAGGAGACACAGCGGTGCTATACCCGTCCTGGCGATTGGCGTGGGTCCCAGTAGTAGGCCTCGGGCAGATGGGAATGGGAATGGCAATGGGGGGAGCTCAAAGCCGCGGGCGATCATCCCATAGCTATAGCATATGAATGAAGGGATGTGCACTAGGACTAGTGGCTAGTGGCTATATCTCGCGTACCCTAGGACCTGCAATTAACGATTCATCAGACAAACCAAATGCAAAGAACAAGGACGGCGGAAGCAAAAAAAAACGCACCTGCACCTACACCAGTACTTGCACCCGCAGCCTGCGCCTGCGCCTGGGCAGCAGCAGTCTCCTCCGCGATCTCCCACACACGCGCCTCGCGCACCGAGTGCGCCTCGCGGTCAAGGAACGGCTCCGGGTCGCGCATGAACACCAGCCGCGGGTCCACGCTCCCCTCCGCCCTCCCCTCCCCCTGCCCTTCCACCTCCGCCCCTGGGACCCCCACCCGCGCCTGCCTCTGCTGCCGCCCGCACTCAACAAGCGCACGCACGATCCCAGCAGCCGTAACCCCCGGGTCCGGGTCAAATATCAGCAGCACGACACACACGCGCAGCCCCGTACAGCGCGCCAACACCCGATCCAGCGCCCGTGCCACCGCCACCGCTCCCTGCGTCCCCACTCCCTGCACCCCCACCCCTCCCGCCCCTGCACCCGTCCTAGCCCCAACGCGCACATCAAACGACAGGTGCGTCAAACACGGCAACAGCTCGAGCCCGCCCCACGCCGTCCAGTCCTCCCAGCGGTTGATGACCGCGAGGTGCGTCGTGCGCTGGAAGAACGAGAGGTGGAAGCGCGGGTTCGCGCCGACGCCGCCGTGTCCGTGTCCGTGTCCGTGTCCGTGTCCATGGAGGAGGATGGACAGTTTCTTAGGGCGGAGCGGGTCGAGTGCGGCTGTTATCGCTTCGTGCGTGTGTCCGTGTGTATGGGCGTGGGCGGAGGAGGTAGCCCACGTAGTAGGCACAACCCAAAACGTAAGGCTCGTCACCCCACGGCACGCACTAACGATGCGCACCGTGCGGTCGTTATATATATCGTACGCGATACACAGCGACTTGACGCGCTGCGCGAAGAACGCGCGCGGTTTCGTGCGCGAGGTCTCGATCGTCCGGAGGAAGGCGCGGCACGTCGTCTCGCGGTGCAGGTTGACGGTGGAGTAGAGGATGATTTCGGTCCTGGCGGGGGTGGGGAAGGGGGGGAAGGGGAAGGTGTTAGTTAGGTGGAAGTGGAGGTGGAGTGAGAAAAAGGGCGTGCGTGACTCACCAGTACTGCACGAGCCGCGAGACGACGGCGAGCGTCAGCGCGGTCCGCTTGTCGTCCCGCGCGGCCTGCTCGAAGATCATGCGGAGGATGTCGAGCGGGAGCACGGGCGCCAAGGACGTGAATCCCATACCCATACTAGTTATGTTAACGATGGGGATGGTGGTAGTGGTGGTTGGACGAAAGAAAGATCGATGGGTCGGTCGGTTTAGCGCCCTCTGAGGTCATGCAACCGGGGTTAAAGCTGACAGAGACAATAATATAAAACTGCATCTCCGGGGTATGATCGCAGATTCCAATCAACTTGCAGGGTGATATGGCGAGAATAGGAAGGAGGGGTCGGCCGGAGAGGAGACTTGCGGCCAGGGGCGCGCACCGATCAGACAATTCCCGGTGCACGTGAGTCTAGCCGCGCGACACGGACACCCATTCCGACACCGAACCTCCTCTTCTCTTCTCGTCTTCTTCCACTCGCTACAGACATAGGCGGGTCGCACAACCACAAGTCACAACGCTATCTCCTACTCCGGAAACACGCGAGAATGATGTGTCTGCGTACGCCTCGGTGCTGAGCACAACGCCCAACGCCCAGCCGGCAGATACGATCAAGCTGCGAGAGCCTCGTAGCATCGCATGGCTTCTCATGCTGCATCGCGTCGCCCATATCCCGGCCGGTTCGTCCATCCAGGTTCCAAGTTCCAAGTTCCAGGATTGGTAGACAATATGGCCATGGAAAGCGCGGAGACCGCGGAGACATACTTATCACGGATTGTCGCTTCGGTAGCCAGTGCTGCGGACTGAAATACATCAGTACTTAAAGAAAGTAGGCTTGGGGGGCAAGGCGATAACGCCTCGTTCCGGGTGGGAAGCCGTCTGCCAGTGTCAGCCAGTGTGGTACGGGCACAGCTGTCGCCGGCGTCGGGCGCCTCGAGGGTACGAGGCGGTGACCAGATCTATTTAAAGTTATACTTGGTGCGTCGTCGCCCTGAAGCGGGTGGTGCATCAGGTCCACGTTCGCGCCCATGTGCGATTTGGTGGATCTCAGAGTGAATGGAAGATTCGGCCGTTCGAGCTCTCACATCTCAGCGGTGCAGGAGCACGAGACCTACTTGTGAGATGGACACGCGCACGATGGTCGATTGAGTACTGTGCTGGTGAGTGGGGTGCCGTAGCGCGGACAGGGGTGCGTGCCAGTTGTGAAGAAACGAGAGTCTTCGATGCTTGGATTCGGCGTTATCTAATATCTGTATATGTAGCGCGAAAAAGTCAATACAAGCACCTGAGCATAAACCAAGCACTCACGCCCACATCCAAAGTTTCTGGTATACATTCGAAAGCATATATACCCACGAATGCACGACACTCGCGGACTTGCTGCCAAAAAACCCAAAATCAATGTCTGCTCTCCAAACTGCATGGAACCCATCATGTCCGATATCGCACTAGATCCCCACAAGTCTACTCCAATGCCCCGCCGCTTCGACGCCGGTTGCGAGATAAGACGTGGAGCACCATGATTCAATAGCCCGGTACCGGTGCCGGTGCCCCGATCGTGATCGCAGACGCGTCACGTAGTGCTTGCAGACGCAGCGTGTACCACTGTCAGTGCATGACGTAGGGATGTCCTCGAAGGACAGCTGCAGATAGTGCCAGTGGTACTTGGTGCGACTCGGACCTCCGGCGACCTTCGGTACGGAGAGTGTGCTGAGAAGACCGCATGATCTAGGTAGAGCAGTGCTCCATATTTGAAAGCTTAACTCTTGACTTGAGTCTCTCTCTGTTTGTCTGTCTCCCAGCGCGACACATGCCCGAACACTTGGCGAGGTGAGTAGGGTCGGCGCGGGGATTTGGCTCTAAGCTCCTTGGCATTCGACTGGCGCTAAAAGGGACACGAGACACGAGTGACTGGCGATCGAACGTGAAGACCTTGGGGAAGCAAGTGTTTCGAACTTCGAATTCGCCGGGCCCGAGGACACGTACCCCGCTGCCATGAAGATCAGCTCCATCCTGAGCTCAATCTCGCATCTGGTTGGGCAGTGGCTAGCCTGTGCGGGACGTTGCGAGTTTACTGATAGTTGTGATATAGATATGACGCTATAATCTGTTCCATATTGAAAACGAGTCCGCGTTCCGAGACGTGCCGTGCTGTAGAACCCGTTAGAGTCAGACCAAGATAAGATAGTGTTTGACGCGACGCCGACCATCAAGGTGGGACACACACCCACGCTATTGTGAGCAAGTTGTGATGGTAAAGTACGTCGGTACACAGGGCCTGTCTGTCGATCAATGTCCGCGGCGTCCACTTCCGAACTGTATTGGTCGCATGGCGAGTCGGGTTCTTCGCCGCGCCAGACGCACCCGAATCCTATACATTAAAGGACAGAGTTTCATATTCCATATCGCATGTCGCATGTCGCATTGCTATAGCCCGAGGGTGTAGTAGTTCTGCCCGGTCCTGCTCGTTGGCTCGGGCTGCCAGCACGCGCCTCGGGCTCCGAAGTCGGAAGCTATGCGTAGAAATATCGCGCTTCACACCGTTATCTGCGTTAGCGCGGTTGACGAGCTGACCTGGGATGTATACGACGTACGTGTGCTTTTTCTGCATCTGCTGGCCCCAGCTTCCGCCGCCCGACGTTCGCGATTGGTTTCCCAGTGCCGTTTCGCGGTCATCTATGACCCACTAGCCTTCCATGCGCAGGCCCTTGTGCCGCTGCGAAGACGTCAAGGGCCTCTCCACTGCCAGTGGGCACGTGGAGATGCGGGGGTAGAATTTACCAGAAAATCTCGAACCGGTGGACGCGTGAGGCGCAGTCACTGTCAGACTTGTCGGCCGACATCCAAACTCAGATTGTGCTAGGCCTGAATCCGGGATTTCCTAGGAAAAATCATCATCGAAATCCTGGTGTTCAAGTACACGATTCGATTAAAATGGCACCTGTCGTTCTCGGTTATGGCCCCGGCATGGCACTTCTCAAGTTGGCGGCTGGCGTATTTGAAACTTCGCAGACTCGTAAACCCTCACTCAACAAAGGGGCCAACCTAATTCTGGTCGAGGTTCTGCAGTGTCTAACGAGGAGAGAGCATCGGGTGAATCCGACGGACTCTCAAAAATAGAGCCAGGTGACGAGAAACTCATGGTTCCAAATTGAAACGGGGAACTGTCCCTACGTTTCCGATAGTTTGTTCATGGATACATCTAAAAGGCAATACCCTGATCGTCTTATCGCACTGCTGCATGATGAACTGTTTATAGCTTGCGCTTTGACCCCCTTTTTCACCTATGGGCTTCGAGCATATCGCCTGTCATCGAGGTGATCGTTCAACGTTCAAGATTCGGGCTTATCTTGCCGAATAGGACGATCCTGTTTCTCAGTGTCCACAAGATTGCGCGACTCCTGACGCTCGTCAATTCAACACCGACTGCTTGGCTGATATTATCGCGGCCATAATGCATTGGTACTCCGAAATAATCAAACGTTCTAGAAAAAGCATAGCCGTTGAATACCAAGTTCCAGGTCATATGGCGTTCGATCTAGCTCTTTTGAATCGTTCAGCCAATAATGTAGTACGAGGGCTCCGACGTCTTTGGGCTCACAAGGTGCGCTTCCATTCATCATGTTGACGCAAGAAGCCTGAAAAGGACCAAGTCACAATAGATGGAAGCTGATATGGAAGTCAGTGAAGCTTCCAAATTTCATGTCACTCAATTTTCGATCTAGAAATTCGGAATTTCATGACCAGCCTGTTGTAGCGTCATATGGCCACCCAACCGTGGTAAATACCACAGAGCTCTATAAAATGCCCACCTCACCACTGACACTAGCTCATTCGAACCCATCGAACATATCATCCTCTGAATATCCCGTATCGAAGAAATGTCTCTCACCACTGGCTTCTACACTATCACAAACGAGGGCGCGAAACACCTCATTAGTGTGGACAGGTCTGCTCGGGCTCCAGGTACAATCCCCGTGCGAATCACCGACGACTCCAACCCCGCACTTGTTAGTACTATTCACCATTGCCCACCCACATTGTACTCGAACTTCACTACTCCTTTATCATGTAGTTCCACGTCGAACATCTATAATGATATCCTACTATTATCAATCCACACTTGGAGAAGTGGCGAGAAAGACTTCGACACTTGTTGCAAAGATTCATACCGATCACCTTGACAAACATTGCTTGCCGGATATTCCCGGAGAAGAGAAGGACTAGCGCAGTAACCCTGGATACCACTCCACAACCGGGCTTGTGAGACGTTTGTGTGGGCAACTACTGCGGGTGTGGGGTACATACGAGGGAAGATGAACATCGTGCTCGCAATCCAGCACAAGATCCGCAGCTTGGCAACTTCTATTTGATCAGTGGCAGCGACTGGAGAGAGACGTCGAGCTGCATACGTGATGGGGTGCGCCACAGTGCCAGACTTTGAATGCGTGGGAGTAGAACCAGAGCCGCCACAGGAAAAGGAAAGTATATCTGGTACGGGGCTTACTAGCTTCCAGAAGGAACTTTATCCCCGAGAGAGCACATACCCGTTGTCGCACACCTCAAGGATCCATAGGAGCTTGACGAGCCACGTGTCGAGGCCAAGGGGAGTGTCGAACCGGATTACACGCCACACGAAAGAGGTGCATTGCCACTGGAACAGGAACATGATACTGAGCACGGCTTGTGCGGCTTTCATCGTGATCGGGAATGCGAGGAGGGGGTACATGTCGATCACGCGGTGGTAGGAGGGTCGGAATACAGCGATGACGCGCATGACGAGGATGACCTCTGTAAAACACGGCATTCATATGGAGAGGAGCACATAGAAAATATCTCTTTGTGGGCTCGGGGTGAATGATGGCCGCGTACTTTTGAGAGGAATGACCACCGCCGTGGGGGATAACGCAGTTCTGATTTTTATCTGCATCTGCCGAGCCACTCAAGGCCAGCATTTTATTCCGAAAAACGCACTATGAGGTGGAGTGTGGTGTGGATGAAAGAGCAGTAGAGGGAGGAGAGGCCCTATTACTGCAATAAATTTGATGCTCAGTGCAAAAGCTAGACCTGGCGTCGACCTCTGTCAAAGTGGGTGGGGACATGGCTAAACATGACGTGAGGTGGGAATGAAGGGTGGAACAGCGGAGGTTCTCAGCGGTGCTGTCCGAAGTGACAAGTGTCGACTGCTGCCAGTGAGCTGGTGACGGAGGCTGACCTCGGGGTGCTGAAAGGCTACATTGAAGGGAATAAGGAACACTTAGTGTAGCGTTATCTGAGTTGACTTGGTTGGCGTGGGATGGGTATCTATCCTTTTTTTGCATCTGTTGGCAGTAGCCGCATGTTTGGTTTCTAGTTTCAGCCTCTGCGCGCATGCCCGTATGCCGCCACGAAGAAATTAGAGAGCTCCTGCTCCACTGGGAAAAAGGATAGAAAATTCGAAGTGGACTCATGGGACGCAGTGAGGTGCTCTGCAACCAGAAGGAGAAGCTTATCTTTGAGAATTTTGTGCAAAAGTAACAGCCAAGCACTGGGATTGAAAGCTTGAAAGTTGAGTAATCTCCCTAAGTCTGGAGGTTGGGTGCTGGTGTACAGGCCTCTGGCTCGGCACCGGGGATCATTCGTCCGTTCTCGGAGATCGGATTCCTTGTCTAATCGTTATCTCATCGTAGCAATTCCGAAAGTGCAATATCGAATATCCATTGCATGTACAGTACATATGTATGATTGTTATGTTATGATCTTTCTCTAAGCACAACGTTCTCTATGGCATGTATACGCTTAGAGGTTCTCGAGAACCTTCTCTGCGGTGGTGACTGTGGCCTTGCTCGGGTCGGGCTCGACGATGGCGGCGACGACCTTATCATCTTCAGTGACGATCACGTAGCGCTGATGCATCTCACAGTCAGTCGAGGTTCCGATGATCACAAGGACAACTTACCTTGGAGCGGGGTCCTCCGAGGACGGGGGTGGCATCAAAGTCGAGGCCAACAGACTTGGTGAATGCGGCAGTGTCGTCGGCGATGAAGTGGACATCTACAAACACGCGATGTCAGGTTTCTGTCTACCAGGATGAGGCGTGAGATGCGCACCGGAGCCGTTGGGAGCGAGATTCTCCTTCCATGCCCTGTCGGCATTGACGAACCCAGTTAGATAAGCCAGTCGAGATCTCAATGCAAGAAGACGCACTTGGTGACAAAGACATCGTTGACGGAGACGACATAGATCTCGTTAACGCCCTTGGCCTTGAACTTATCGTACGCCTCGATGTAGCCCGGGACCTGAGCGTGGCAGGTGCCAGTGAAAGCTCCAGGGACACCGACCTGTCATAGGAAGAAATCATTCAACACGACTGAGGATATATGCGCAGACGAGACACGCACGATGATGTTCTTGCCCTTGAGCTCGAGGGGGGTGGCGGCATCGGGCGCGGTCTCCTTGATGGGCTGGGCGGGGATGACGCTTCCAGCTGTGATTTGAGCAACCATTATGATTTCGATAAAGTGGAGAGTGAGGCAGGGGAAGAAAGGGGGAGAAGGAGTTGGTGGTGATGAAAGACGGAAGACCGGGCTTATAAAGCGTCCATCCCATCACTTCATCATCGCTACATCATCGGAGCGGGTTGTGGCCCATATCTTCTATCGCGCATAGTGTACTTATCTACTCTGATTATATGGTTTCGAACCACTTAATATGCTGCTACCTGTGACAGTTGCGAGAACACAGCGTCGTAACCCGATGATTTGGTGATAGTTAGCGTGGATTGCGACTATTGGCGCAAGAACGCCTCACGGAACCATATGGCAGCCACCTCGCGTTGCATCGCTGTCGATTTGTCTGATTGGGCTAATGCTGAGTTGTCTACTTTTCAGATTTACAAGGTGTGCCATGGCAGCTGGATTGATTGCAACACGGCACGGCGCACGGAGTCTGGCTGCTGGCATGTTTAGTTTTATCTTATCACGTCTTCAGGGATCTTATCAGTAAGTCAGTGCCGTCGGCTGGAAGACACTAAACTTTTATCAGTTACATACACGCGAAAACGCGCTAAATCCACCCCTGCATGTAGAGAAAGCCGCCTTTCTCTAGTACATGTTTTGGAAAGGATAGGGCCTCCATCGACACATTTCGTGTCTGAAACGAACGCTCTATCTTCATATGCATGCCGGGCTCGCAGACCTGAAGACCTAGATGCCTGGAGAATTAACACACTCAGAGTTCCCTGTCTGAACCAGATCACCTCTAGGCCTCGGCTGAGCGACTTATTTAAACTTTGGGATACGTTTATATTAATGCTGTGCAGCAGCTAGTCGAAGTTCTTGGCTAGCCCTACTAAGCCAGCTGTATAGAAATCTCACGTTCCACCTTTATCCTCGTTCGCCTCTAGAAATGCTGAACCATGCCCCCACTCACTTCAACACAGGTCGACGCTACCTCCAATGCTTCTGCGCAGAGTATACACGAGGTCCTCACATTCATTATAGTTTCCTCCATTTTCACAGCCATCCTCTTACCTCTCCTTGCGCTACTGTTCTTTTTATCAACACCCCACTCGCGAAAGACACCGATATTTATCCTTAACGTCATTTCGATATTTCTAGGAATCTTGGTTGGGGCACTGTGCCTCCACCTCACAGTACGCGCCGGTGGAATTGAAGGGAGGCCTCGACTGACTCCGTAGGTGTAGATTAGAACTGCATTATGGCCTACGTTGGAAGTCAATCCTTTCGAAAGTTTGTACCCACATTTACATTTCATTGAAGCTTTTAACCCAAATCCCATGAACAGATATTTTCTACACGCTCCTCTCCACCTGGATGCCATGGTTTACGGAGGTCATCCTCATTCTACGCGTCATCGCTGTGTTCCGACCCTCCTACAACCGGGTGGTCGACATGTGTCCCCTTCTCGCATTGCCGATCACGATGAAAGCCGCGCGCGCCGCGCTCAACATCATATTCCTCGTCCAGCGACGATGCACCTCTTTCGCGTGGCATGTAATCCGGTTCGACACTCCCCTCGGCCTCGACACATGGCTCGTCAAGCTTCTGTGGATTTTGGAGGTGTGCGATAACGGGTATGTGCATTTTTGGGTGTAATCTTCCTTCCGGACGCTACTAAGCATCGTACTAGATACATAACCTTCCTCTTCCTCTGGCGGCTCTGGCTCTACTCCAACGCATTCCAAAGCCTGGCGGTGTGGCGCACCCCCGGCTCGGCTCCATCACGTATGCTGCTCCGCCTCTTCCCCCGAGTTGCCGCCACTGATCAACAAAGTGCCGCTCTCCGCCAAGCTGCGTACCTTGTGCTGGATTGCTAGCACGAACTTCATCTTCCCTAGTACGTAGCCCACACCCGCGGTTGCCCACACGAACGTCTCACAAGTTCGTTTCGTGTACAGTGATATTCGGGGTCACTGCGCTGGTCCTTCTCTTCGTCGGGGATATCCAGGACGCCACGTTTGTCAAGATCATCGATATAAATGCTGCGATCGTATGCACCGTTTTCGCAACAGGTATGTAGGCCTTCCTCGCCTCTCTCCAAGTGTGGATTGATAATGGGCGATGTCATAGTGTGGGCTGCTACCACATCACATCGCGGCACGAACGCATTTTTGAGCCAACCAGGTGCAATCCTGGGAGGCGAGAGCGGGCAATCGTCAACAACGGGACAGCTGCACTCTACTTTGGGACAAAAAACTGAATTTTCCAGCTCGTGAACATCGAACTCATATCAGAAATTTATAAATAGAATACATAGTACTTGTGAAAACCGACCAACCAGATCGAAGGCTTGTGGACGTGGACTCCTGTGGGAATGATCTGGGTCACATCTACATGGTCTGTCGTATCTCCGCGCTTTCAAGGAAGAGTCATCGCGCGTAAAAAAAATCGAGTACTGGCATGTACAGTGAGCAAAGATTCTCGTAAATGACAAATCAGCACTTACAACTCATGTCAAGACTCCAGAGGCAAGATCACTGACACCTGTGGCAGAAGTCATGTCGCTGGCGGTCGGCTGCAGTGAGCACTTTGAGTACATGATTATCGAGGAAGGGTCGGCAAGGTCAACTAAAAAAAGGCACCAGTGCGTGACTGCGCGTGATACAGCTTGGACCCAATTAGATGGGGTGAAACTTGAAACTGGGGCTTCGTTCATGTGTGAAAGGGCGGCGCAATAGTTTACGCTAATATCCTAGGCGCAGGGCCGTCGTTTTGCTGCTATTCGAGGACATCTCAATTTCCATCCCACCCTCCGCAGTCAATGTTGGGGCCCTCCCCTCTATGTGAAACACATTTGGCGGGTCTGAAAATGAATTAGTGTTGTGATGCGACGCCGTGGCGGCCCATACTAGAGGTGTGGTAATGTTAATTTTTGGAGGGCCTAGAAAAATGGAGTACATACTCGTCGCAAACATGGTAGATATTATACCAACGTATATATCAGCCACCTTGACGGCTAAAGAAGTGACAATGCTTCCAAGAGAAAGTAAAACGAGGGCAGTGACTCCGAGAATTACTGGATGATATATAAATATCATGAGTGTCAGGCTACCTTTGAGTATAGATCGTATATTAAAAGCTTACCAGGGAAGACAAAGTTTGTGCTCGTGATCCAACATAGGGTCCGTAGCCTGTCGGTCAAAGAACCTATTTGTGTTTGATGCCAGGAACCGGCGAACAGAACGATGCACCTCACCCGACGAATCGGATTCGCTGCGCCAGCTTGTCATGCCTCCGAAAGCATTCGAATGGGTCCACAAGCGCCAGAGGAAAAGCGAGGATATGTATCTAGAGTGAACATCACTAATATTACCAGCAATCGCCGGAAAGTTGAAAGCACTCACGCATTGTCAATGCACTCTAGGATCCAGCTGATTTCGACTGCCCATACGTTGATGCCTGCGAGTGGAGTACCACACTGAAAGCGCCAGGTCCCACATGTGTACTGAATGAGGAACATGAGAATGAACGCCGCCCGAACAAGTTTCATGGCAACTGTGAAAGCGAGCAGTGGAATGATACTGGAGAGTCGGCTGTAGGATGGTTGAAAAATGACGATAACGCGTAGAACAAGAATGGATTCTGTAAACCATGGGAGCCAGGAGGACAAACAGGTGGCAATAAAATCTGCGAGTGAAATAAGTCAGTAGCGTACTGTTGGGATTCATATAAGGACATACCTTCGACTGCATTCACTTTTGTTTTGAATAAGATTGTGCTCATCTGTGAGGAAACCCGATCAGCCTGAGCTCCACCGAGCGCCATTAGAGTCTGCGAAACATACTGTGAGATGAAGTGAAATTGCCCCTTGTATAATTCCTAGCACAATTGAGATGATATTGAGGATGAATATAGGTCTTCGTCGTGAGCTAGGTGTCGATAATGCGAACAAAACCGCAGGCATAGGTATGAGGATGAAAGTGAAAATCGAATAGACTACAGTTAATGGCAGGACATCCGACATGAGGACGGGGGAGAGGGAGTGTCAACTCAAGTTGATTTCTCATTTGGACTGCTCTGGAACAGCATTAACCGGGGGTAGAAATGAAAGAGGTTCCAAGTGGAGAAACTGAAAATAAGGAACTGAAGTCATATGAGTGTGGTATATCAACATTGGACCCGATCCTGACTAAATTTAACGATGAAGATAAATCAGTGATATGCCCGATCGGATGAAGCAATACTCCATACAAGTTTTCTTCAAGCAAATGTCTGTAGCCCTGTTGGCTCTGCCGGTACCACCGACTCAGGGGATTTGCGACGGTAACCTTGTGGGGCAGCGTGAGCGAATTGAAAGATCCAAAGAATGATTGGGACTTGCAAGTGGTGGGAGAGTTCTGCAAGATTCTGGCGCGCTGAAATTACAAGGCTATTGTCTGTTGGAATATTGGAATCAAGCGCGCGCAGCTGTATTTGAAATATGTTCACTCACGAGATTATATTGTTACTGCCTAGCCTTTTTTTTCCTTATCACTCCCCCTCGAGATGTTCTGGATCCCTTCGCATTTGATATTATTTTACTACTGATTTTAACATTGTCGGTGTAGGTAAAAAGCGATCTTTCAGAGAAAATGATGACGTTATATTAATCTTGAGGTGTTGATTTGGGGGAGTGCCTGAAAAGAAGAACAGTTCAGCCTGACAGGGACAGAAACGCGTCGCATGAGCACGGCATTTTGATATACAGTGTCGCAAAATTAGGGCAAAGTACTAGGGTAGGATCGAGGAGAGAAATAGTGCGATCATTAAACGGTGAATGAAAGTTGGTCATAGCAGTCGCACACTCCAGGCTCCTGTCTCGCCTGCCGCTGCCAAATGAGGATGTTGACGGTCAGACATTGATGAGTTTCTGCAGTGGCACGGTTCAAAAGAGTAGGGCGTATATGAAGCCAAAGAGCAGAATTAGGTATGAAGATAGCATACATCCAAATAAACTGAATCGAAGGAATAGTGGACCATGGTTGCATGTGAGCGCTGGTGAAGTCTGCCGTTCGTTGCGAGAGACTCGCGCCTCGCTTTAATGTGTGATATCATCATGCGGCGCAGTGGTTTAACAGGCTGTTAAATATATAGGCCAAGTAAATCGGTCATGAGATCTATTCATTCCCCAGACCAGGCTTGAGCCTTCCCGAAACGTCGCAAGGCGCAAAAGCCCACGCATCGCTATGCAAGTAGTACAGCACGTACTGTGAGATCCACAGGATTGGCTTGGGTAGCGGTGGGAATCTATCGGTCGTCCATCAGGGGGTTAGTAATCGAAAATAACCTCTGGAACATACTGCGGTGCGGTGGATTTGTCATGCAACACCAGCCCAAGGGGAAGGACTGTGGTGAGCGATACCTCTTTGAGGATCCGTTTCCCGAGGGCGGCGTCAAGGTCTTTTAGCTCCTTCTTCGTGATCGCCCCGCGTAACTTGCTTGCTTCGAGAGTAGGGATCTCCTGCATGGCGAGGATCAGCTCCGAGTCCTTGATCCAAAATTCCTGCAAAGCGGAATGAAGGATACAAACCAAATTTAGATGTTCGACTAGAGCGTCTGTGAAACTATCCAGCTTCTTCACTACTAGCTCGCCGCTATATTTGACCCGCCCAGCCCGCACTTCCTTGATGTATGCTTCCAGATCCTCGAGGCCAGCCGCGAACATGTCGTGCTGCTGAACATTACCTTCCATCATCCCAACACCGAGCTTGGACTCATAGAAAGGGAACAGAAGCTCTTCCTCTGATGCGTGGTGAAGATGAATCATTTCTAGCTAATGGAAAGTGGGTCGATGTAATACTGCGACGGATCGAAGCTCACGAGGCATTTGCAAAAGAATGTGAAGGCGGGCACTTTTTCCTTTTCAATCGCCAGTGCCTGAGCGTGTAAGGCGTTGATTCCGCGGATGAACATGTTGTGTGCGATAGCCATTTCACTGCATAACCCTCGGGTAAGTCGACGCATTGTGAAGTTGAAATTAGATATGCGTACATGGCCGGGCGGTCAAATTCGTCATCCCAATCTCCAGGCGGGCGCGCTCCGTCAAATTCAACTCAAATCAGGATACACCAGTGGAACTCCGACCTACCTATCAGGGGGTATGGTGCTGGCATGTTCAAATGGATCTGTCCAGTTTTTTTTTTTTGCTGACTTTATATAGCGAGTAAGAAAAAGGTAGCGATCAGTGGCTGTAGCCTGCACTGTATGCCGCCCGTCAATATCTCTCCGTTCATAGCCGTTACAATGATACGACATCACCGGCTTATGCGTCCTACTTGAAACGTATTTGGGTTGCATTTCACCACATGAAAGCACATGGCGATAGCCTTGCGCGCAAATGCACGGGAAACTCTTGCACCGATGGACGGCTTCGGCGAAGCGATCAGTATCCACTTGCAAATTCATCCTCACAGTCGGGAAGGTAGCTGTCGGTATTTCCAGGAGGCCGTGATGGGTGGGGGGTGGGGGGCATGTATCGATATATAAGAACTGCGCGCGGGCACGGGGGAGACCGCATCTTCCATGGGTCCACTTGTCAAATAAATGACATCTAATCGTGTGCTAAAATTGGTCGTACGAATCTATCTTATAATCAAAACATACACATTGAACCTTGCTTTACAGATTGCATCTAGGGCGTTCATCGAAGGACAAGTGGCGACCTCGTTGCTGTCCGAAAAGCCCTGGGCCCCAATCTTCGTGCTCGCCTCGAGGTCCATCAGTCTTCGCGTATACGGTATCACAGAATATGGGCCACCAGAAGCGGGTATTTCAATTTTCAAACATGCGTCTGCGGCGTGCGTATCTGACAGGGCGAAATTAAAATCTTGAGTGACGTGCAAAACTTGAAAAACCTCTGTGATTGAAGCTGCAGTGAAGAGAACACACAGAAGGCGCGTCGTATCCATCAAGAGGCCGGCAATGCGTGGATATCGACGTCGATCTCAACTTGTTGGGATGTGTAGCAGTATTCGAACTCCGCAGCGCAGTCGGCGTCAGGTTTTGGAAACAGCTCGTCAAGCTAATACTCGCACTTTCAACTCACTGTCAGTGTCAGTGATAAAATGGACACATTGGTCACCATTTCGACTAAGTAGCTCTCTTATCAGGCGAATAATGGCCACCTGTCTCAGATCATCACTCTTCACTTGGTGTGCAGGGTAGCCCTAGCTGTCACTGAACGTGTGGGGCCAATATAGAGACGAGATTTCTGTGTGACCCAACGCTTCATGGTTCAGATCTTGTGGTGCACTTGATTGTGCTTTGTATGACGTGTATGACGTGCATACAACGAGGATGAACATTCTATACATATAGAATTGACCACCTCAATTTCTACTTGTCAAAGCCGTCCCAACTTTGCAAACGATATCTCACCCCCCACATATGGACCCATTCCACAACAGTTATCTTGGAGAGGTGCGAAATTTTACATCTTAAGCGTACAAGAAATTCACCAATTTATATCTATCCGTTATAGCAAGGATTTGGAATGTCGGACGCGTTGCAATACTCACTTCCCCCCTCGGAATCAGAAAGCAGCGATGATCAAGACCATCAAGAGCAAGAGGAAGCGCCAACAGTCCCCATACCTACATCATCCCGTCCTCCTACGCCTACAGGCGGGTACCCCATGGGAGACGATGATGGTTCTCCTCCCATACCGGCACCGTTGCTGAATTTGGGTGGTACCAGGCCCCTAGGCGTCAGGTTCCTGCCCTTTGGAGTACCCGTGATGGCTGGCCACATCCCAGAGCTCCACCCGTTGGCGACTAAGACAACTGAAAAGAAGTGAGTGTTAGCCAGATCCGTTCTACTTTCGAAGCCCTCATCAGCCAATTTTGAGACTGGATGCATTTGGAAACTACGTACAAGACTTTCCAGTTCCTGCCGAGGTCAGCAAGTACAACACAACATCGGCGACCAATGATCAATACGAATCCAAGTTTATGCGCTATTCTGCGGTGACTTGTGAGCCAGACGACTTTGTACAATCAGGATTCCGTCTTCGCCAGACCAAGTTGAAGCGCAAGACTGAATTAATGATTGCGATAACGATGTATAACGAGGATGAGGAACTCTTCTGCCGTACCATGAACGGAGTTGTGAAGAACATCGCTGAACTTCACAAGCGCCAGGGCGGAAAATGGGGAGTAGACAGCTGGAAGAAGGTGGTCGTCTGCATCATCAGTGACGGGCGCAAGAAGATCGATCCAGGCACCCTTGCTGCTATCGCCAAGGTCGGCGTTTATCAGGAACATACAGCCGTGCCCGAGTTGAACAGTAAACCCGTCGTCGCTCACCTATACGAGTACACATCGCGGGTGGCATTCCCTTCTGTCCTGCCATCAGTCATGGCTGACGAACCGGAGAAGACCATACCACCGATCCAGATCATCTTCTGCTTGAAGGAGCGAAACCAGAAGAAGATCAACTCGCACCGCTGGTTCTTCAATGCCTTCGGTGCCGCACTCAAACCCCATATCTGTATACTGCTCGATGTCGGCACCATGCCTGGTCCCACTTCGCTTTTTAGCCTCTGGAATGCCTTCGACATTAACGAACATGTAGGCGGCGCGTGTGGCGAGATTGTCGCTTCCAAAGGAAAATATGGTGAGGATCTGATTAATCCTCTTGTTGCCGCGCAAAACTTCGAGTACAAGATGTCGAATATCCTGGATAAGCCGGTGGAGTCGGTATTAGGATACATCACAGTGTTGCCTGGCGCCTTCAGTGCTTATCGCTACAAGGCGTTGTTGAATGACGATCGTGGAGAGGGTCCCTTGCAGAAATACTTTTTAGGAGATCTCAACGCGGATGCGTTACCTGACGTTTTCACCGCAAACATGTACCTGGCTGAGGATAGGGTTAGTCTCTACTATTTCTCTCTTCTGAATCCGACGCCGATAATCCCTCCTGATTAGATCCTCTGCTGGGAGCTAGTAACAAAGCGCAAATCATCTTGGGTTCTTCACTATGTAAAATCAGCATATGCAGTGACGGATGTCCCTGAGAAGGTGTGAATGTTCTCTGAATTGCATATAGTTGATTCGACGTTGTAATATAGCTCCCCGAGTTCATATCTCAGCGACGTCGATGGCTCAATGGTTCTTTCGCCGCAGCTCTCTATAGCGTTATGCACTTCCATTATATCTACAGATCAGCGCACACTTTTGAGCGCAAGTTCTGGATTCATTTCGAAATGGCGTACCAGGTCTTCAACATCATATTCTCTTGGTTTGCTCTTGTGATTATCAGTCCCACCCCCGAGCTCTGCAAATCTCACTAACATCTGTTATCGAGGGCAACTATTACATTGGATTTGTCGTTTTAAGCACTTCTCTTGAACGTCTTTCCCCTGGTTTCAAGGACCCAAACGTCATGCTCAACTACCTTTATATTGGGCTCCTCGTTCTTAGTTTCATGATGGCGCTTGGTAACCGTCCCCAAGCCTCAAGTTCAGGCTACACGGCTGTATTCGTTGGATTTGCGCTCTTAATGATGTACATGATGGTAAGAAACGATCAGACTGTCCCATGTCACGTATCTCATCTTATCATTCTAGGCGGCATCTCTCACAGTCGCTTGGCAAGGTCTCGCGAATGCCACAGGATCCGATCGTGCAACGTCGCGAGATATTATCATTTCCTTAATCTCTTCGCTTGGACTCTACGTCTTTTCATCAATAATTGCTGTCAGTCATTATCTTTCATTCCCTGTAGACCGCTGACTTCTCCATAAACAGCTTGATCCTTGGCACATCCTGAGCTCGTTCATTCAATACCTCCTTATTTCTCCGTCATATATCTCCGTACTCAACGTCTACGCTGTGCGTTCTCTCACATCCATATAAATTTTCCACAATTGACAAGCAGTGCGGCTAGTTTGCCAACATTCACGACGTCTCGTGGGGGACGAAAGCTGACACGACGCTCACGCAAGACCTTGCTCCTGTCGTCGCAGATCCGGAAAAACCTGGGGTGGTACAAGTGACTGAACTGAGCGCAGATAAAGATATCGACACAGCTTACCAAAACGCAACTGAAACACATTTAATATCCAAGGAGCTTCGAAAGGACCCTGCTGCAAAGCCTGCGCCAGACCTGCAGCAACAGCAAGCAGACTTTTTCAAAGCTATTAGGACTTATGTTTGTGTTTTTTGCAATCGACAGATGGGCGAACTGGCTCATATTATCGTTAGGTGCTCCTGTTGTGGTGTCTGAGCAATGTACGTTGGACATGCCTTTCTTCTCAACTTCTCTTCAACTTATCACAATATTTAGGCACTTTTGGCAGTTCTAGTCACGTAAGTATATAGCCCCGTTTTTTCGAAACCTGCTGAGCCATTTTGTCCAGTTCGGCGATTCCTCCCGCAGACTCAAAGAAGACAAATCCTGCAGTCAACATGTATTTTTCTTTCATCCTGTATTCCATCGCTTGGATTGCCTGTACGCTCATTTTCAACGTTGGCCTCAAACACAGCTCTAAAATTACTCTCTATTCATTTCAGTCATTCGATTCGTGGGATCAACCGCGTATATGTCTGTATGGCTGTTTGCAGGGAAAGCGATCCAGTTTGTAAACACTGTTCGCACTTGACGATTTCTCTACCTCCGTTCCTTTGTTCATTTGGATTCGATTCGATGTTTACCAATTGCGGCGGCAAGCTCGGGCCGGGGGCAACCCACCTGACCATCATGAACATGCGTGTAATTGAAAGTGCCATATAGTCTTAAGATACCTCGAATGATTCACCTTGCCTCTAGGGAATATCCATCATGACATCCCCTCACTCCTCCCTCCTCGCTCAGTTGTGTACTCTCGTTGCCGTTGACTTTGACTCCATGGATCCGGCTGCAGCCCAACGTCATGGCGCTTCCACGTTCACAGACATGACCTCAAATCAAGCGATCGCATACGCACAGGCTACACAGCCCGAGAACGCAGATCTCGTGGGCGAGGCCGTAAAATATGTTCGTGCATTGTACCCCAACCCGGAAGAACAGCCTGAACCTGCCGTGTATCTGCGTGAGGTGATCGATGTTGCAGTGCGCGTCCATTATATTCATCATAGCTAGATCGAAGACTGATTCTGCATACAGTCTGTCAGAATGGCAATGCTTGTGTACCCGCACCTCACGGGCCGCGTACTTGTGCAGATCTCGCCCGCCTTTGCATATGACACCGAGCAGACAATTGCGCAAGCCAAACGGCTTGTGTCACTCTTTGACGAGCATGGAATCCAGCGGTTAGTGGCCCTCTCGGTTACCACGCGGCGCTGGCTCTTGAGTTGAGCAGACCCAACTTTTTTTTTGTTATTCCAGATCGCGTGTTTGCATCAAAATTCCCTCTACACCCGAGTCACTCTTGGCTTGCCGTGCTCTCTCCTCGCCTCCATCCGGGTCGCATGAGACCCCGATTCATACCCTTGCGACAGGTGTATTTTGCCTAGCCCAGGCGCGCGCTGCAGTCCAGGCAGGCTGCTCCTACGTTGCACCATATTTCAATGGTGAGCGTCACAACCTCCCATCCAAGTTTTCTTTTCTCTGTCTCAAGTTAGACTCACTAGAGCTGCGTGTTCACTTTGAGTCTGGGATGTGGAAGGCGTATGAAGATCCCGTAACACAACACCCCATGTCGTCTGTAATCGCGTCTATAATTGCTGCACTCAAAGGGAGCGGAACTCTTGTCATGCCCGCTAGGTGCGTTTTTTCTGACAATATATGATTTCCACTGAAGGGATTGCCCCGTATGTGGCAGCATTATCACTGAGTCGGAAGTCATAGCGTTGGTTAGGCTGCGGCCAGACCACATAACTATCTCTGCTTCAGTTCTTGACAAACTTGCGGCATCACCTGCTGTCCCGGACGTGCTGCTTTCGCCTTTTACAATAGGTATGCGAAGATAGAACCTCTTCTATTTGCGCAAGACTTAGCACTGAGTCCTTTGTTATTCAGAATCCCTCGAGGATACGACTACACACGTCGACTACCTTGCCGGAGGGGGTGCTCTTTTAAGGGATGCGTTGGAGCAAGATCCGGATGTATCCCGGCGGGTAGTAGATGCCCTTGAACTATTTGGAGCTTGCGAGCGGCGCTTGATGGAGTACGTCCGAAGTAGAAAGCTCGGCGTCGAGTGGGATGGTGTGACGGGCTGGTAACTATTTCTTTATTATATCTTTTCGTGTATTGGGAACATATAACAGTGGTGATACGTTTTCAAAATTAAATGCAGGGGAATAGGTCTTGAAGAGTGACGTCCGAGCATCGCTCCATATACGAACGTCTCAACTCCACGAACACCAGGACTTGGAGTTTGCGCAATGTGTATGCGGCATGAGGCTTATCTTCAAATTAGATATGCTCTCCCTGGCTGGAATACATCTCTTCAGTTCCGAGAAAGTGGAGGCTGAGTGTAGGCTCATACGGTGGCGCAATGATGGACAAAACCACCAGTATTGTGTACTCCCAAGTACTAAAACGCTATCTCCTTGTGGCTAATCTATTGACACGAATCCATGTATAAATCTCAACTAATTCACATTTCATTCATTCATACGTTCAAGATCCTATGTGTACAAAAATTCACTCTTTTGCCCATTCAAAGGCCATCCATGCCAAACAAAAAACCTGATTGTCGGGACACCTAAACTTTCTCAAACACCCAAGCTTGCATGGGGTTATAGAACAGAGGGGGGCCAGTCAGCATCAGACCTTCGACAGTGACCTATTCACAGCAAAGTCAACACAACAAACAAGGACAAGTTGGAAACATACATCAGTTCCAGCCTCTGGTTTGTCAAGAGCCCAGCCGTAGCCCGTGATACCGACGAATCCCTTGGGCACTGGTTTGAGTTGCTTGATACTGAAGCCTCGACGGGGCACGATGAGCGCGAGACGACACTACGGAGCCACTGGGTGGGCACTCACGCGAAGACTTCACGAGTTCCAGGGATGTAGTGGAGCGGGTTGATCTGCCACTCGACGTGTACTGTCGGGTTGACGAGGGCGACGACATGACCGTTGATTGCGACGACGGGGAACCCGTCGACCTCAATGGCATAGTTGGTGTCCTTCAAATGGGTCACCTTGAACTGCGCGATTCAAGGAATGAGTTTCGAGTGTCCCGGGATGCGAGTGGGTAATAGTGAATAGCACGAACCTTGATGCCAGGCCTGACCGAAGCGTCGTCCGTGCTCCGGATAGGTAAGGTACCCAAAAAGTGAGGAACCTTGGTCGCGTCAACGGCTTGCTGGGTGCCTTCGTTTCTGATGATGTAGGTGCCAGATGGAAGAGGAGCTGCCATTTCCTGTGTGATTGTACTAGTAGAGGTTGTTTTTCAAGGTGGGTTCGACTGTGCCATCACGAGCTGGAGGCAAGGCATTTTATACAACTTTGTTATCTCGAACATTTATTCTGTCATACCTCCCGCAGCGCGGTGATGAAATGGGCGCGGAGCCATGTGATGCTTGAGCAGGGCCATTTGAATTAGATCCCTAGACATTGAAAGGTGAGCAATCCAAACTTGGGGCTAGCCTACTGCATCAGATTCAAGTTACACAGAACGAGAATAGGATCGAGTTTGGTTGCTTCCATTTTAGCTGTCTCCCACCCAATAACGTTCGCTCCACCAGGCGCACTAGGGCCGCTATAATATATCTCTCGAAGACAGTCCGTGGGCGACCCAGGTTTCCGATAGTGGCCTCAGTTCAGTTAGGCCTAATACTTATACAAGTACTCAGAGAAAGGATGGTCCTATTCAACAGTGAAATTGAAGGACGACAGGCAAATTGTAAGACACACGTCAAAAATGCGGTGTCTGTGCGGGGTTTTTTCTGTCGGTGCAGAAATAGCATATGCATAGCCCGCAGGTCAACGTCATGGTGCCGAATTCCGATGTGGTGTTGTCAGAAGTTAGAACGCCACAAACAACCCCTAGCGTCTTTGCACTTTGTAAGCTATCAAAATTCACGCGTGTGAAGAAGGAGCATCATCATACGTCGGTAATACGGGGGCCAGGATGTGACCATGGTAGAGGGCACGTACCTCATTTTCAAGATACAGACGCCAATTAATAATGGAAGTGGACCGGGGCTGTCTCCGTTGCATTGTACGGCCCAATCATGGTACGAGATCGAACACGATCTGCAATGGACATCCTATGAATCTGATTAAACCGCGAACATTCCATTCATTCAAAATCCTATATTTACAACAAAAATTCAATCATTTCTCAGTTCAACGCTTATCCACACTCAAAAAAAAAAAAAAGCCTGATCATCTGGACACCTAGACCTTCTCAAACACCCAAGCTTGCGTGGGGTTATAGAACAGAGGAGGGCCGGTCAGCATCAGGCCTTCGATAGTAACCTAGCCACAGCAACGTCAACGCAAAGAATAGGTATGCTATTAAGGACTTACATCAGTTCCAGCCTTTGGTTCGTCGAGAGCCCAACCGTAGCCCGTGATACCAACGATGCCCTTGGGCACTGGTTTGAGCTGCTTGATACTGAGAGTCATGGTGGCGAGCGATGATGAGCACGAGATAGCAATATGGAGCACCGGGGTGAAGTTGAACACTCACGCGAAGACTGCACGAGTACTAGGGACGAAATGGAGCGGGGTGATGTCCCACTCGACATGTACTTTCGGGTTAGCGAGGGCAACGACGTGGCCATTGATTGCGACGACAGGGAAGCCCTCGACCTCGATAGTGTACTTCTGGTTCTCCAAACGGGTGATGTTGAACTGTGTGATTCAAGAGGTTTTTTGAGCGTCTGGGCCCTATGATGTGACTGAATTGTACAGACCTTCATGTCAGGCCTGACCGAAGTGTCGTCGGTGCTCCGGATAGGCAAGGTACCCACCAAGTGAGAGACCTTGGTCGCACCGACAGCTTGCTTGGTGCCCTCGTTCCTGATAACGTAGACGCCAGACTGAAGAGGACTCGGAAGAGGGGTCGAAAGAGGAGTCGCCATTTCTTTTGTTATTGTAATGAGTAAAGCTTGTAGTTCGAGGTGGGCCCGAATGTGCTAGCATGAACGGAGAGTGAGGGCATTTTATAGCATTCTGTTATCTCCAACATTTACCCTGTCATACACACCGCAGCGCGGTGAGGAAATGGGCGCGCACCCATGTGACGCTCGAGTAGGCCCGTTTGAAATCAATCCTTAGACAGTAGAAGGTGAATAATTTAAACTCGGGGCTGGCCCAGCGTTAGACTACTAAAAAAGACTAGACTGGAGTTTGCTTACTTTCTTTTTGGCTGTGTCCCACTGTAGACCTTTCGCTCCACAAGCACAGGCGCACTAGGGCCCCCATAATGTCTCTCGAGGGCAGTTGACCCCTGTGTCAGTCAATCAATACTTCGATGCTGTCGAAGTATGGGCTTCGGTGGAGCATAGTATACAAGTGCTTACAGAACAGATGTTTCGATTGAGCTGCCAAAGTCGACGCTGACAGACAGATTGTACAGTACACACCAAAAACGCGGTGTCTGGTTTTTTTTTGTCAGTGCAGAGTGCAGAAATAGCGAACACAGCCCGCAGATAAACGGATGGAGAATGAGCGGTACGCCACGGTGCCGAATTGGGATGCGACCGTGGGTCATCAGAACGCCACGAAAAGGTCCGGCGCTACCGTCTTTGCACTCAAGAGGTATCCCACTTCACACGCGTGAAGAAACGACACAAGTCGGTAATACGGCGACTAGGATGTTGCCATAGCGGGGTCATTGAACATGGTTGATGGTCCAGACACCAGACACAAATGAGCCATCGGAGTTGGGCAGGAGCCACTGTTAAGACTTGTGGGGCCCACGCATGGGGCGATCAGACGTCTAATATTCACATAGAAATAGAATACTCTATATTCACGCATGAGCGGAGCACTGTCACGTCCAGAACTCTGCGTCCCGCTGAGGAGCGAGCGCCGCCTCCCTAAAGCCCTGCAAGCGCTCCTGCATCGCTGCGCACTCGGGGCTCGCAGCCAGCACCGCGTAAGCATCAGGCAACAGCTTCTCCAGTTTCTGAAATAGGAATGAGTTCATCGCGTAGGTAGGTTTTGAGAGTAATCACAAACCTCCACACGCGTCTTGCTCGATGGATGGGTCTGCAAAAAGTCCAGGTTTACTCTGGACATCTTTGCTTCCACCTGGCCCAAGCGCTCGAACATCCTGTAATGGTATAATGACTACAGTGACAGATTAGGAGAGTTGGGAAAACATACTCGACAGCACCGCGTGGGTCAAAGCATGCACGCGACATCAGCGTCATCCCAATCTTGTCCGCTGTAGAGGGTTAGCTGTGCGACTCCATACGAGCGCTATCAGACACACCTTCGAGCTCCTGCGTGCGCGAATTCGGCAGTTGGAATATCAGGTTCTGCACTAGATTCGAGAACCCAAAGTCCAGCCCAAGCAGCTGTAGTAGGAATATGAACGAGAGCGTGATTGTTTGCGACGATATACGCTCTGCAGAGTGCCGCGCGACTACTACGGTGTCAGTGCCGGTACTGTCGCGGTTGACTGAATCTGAATACACTCACCGACGTGTCCAATTTCTGAACGACGACGGGTCAGAGAGACTCGTAAAAGGAGCATCGACAGGACGAACCATGTGATAGTACAGCAGAGAGACCCTGTTCGTCTTTGCACACTGGCAGAATACCTGTATACACCACGATCAAGCCTACGACCGACCATATCAGTAGAAGCGCCCTCACAATAAAACAAGTCCTACGCACCCGGCACAGCCTGCGCATTGATCATCTTCGGGTCATTGACGACAATCACGTCCCACTCCCTCTCAGGACCATGCTGCGACGCCCCCGCGCCAATCCGCGCATCGGGATCCCACGGGATTTCGCCCCCCGATTCCCCGTGGTACGGCATGGGTGGTATCTCGGAGAGCGTCGTGGACTCGCCGCGGATGTGTCCGAGGTTCGAGGCGCCGAGGATGCGCGCGACGACGCGCCGGACGTGTCGTGACAGCGGGTGGTTCGCGGGCAGCGTGTTGTGCTCGTACTCTTGCAGCGTCTCTTCGCGAGCCATGCGTCCAAACTGCAAACCATCAATCACAGCGGAGGCGAGAATCTGCAACGAACACACCTTTTCCTCGAATTGAGGGGACGTGTTCATGAACCTCCATCGGCCTGTTTCGGGAACCTGATCGAGACTGGGTTCTGTCAGGCGCGAGGAGCCTCGAGGTCATAGATCGGTACGCACTGGGAAACGTAGTAGACTGCTGCGAGGATGCCTACACCTGCAGCGATTTTCACCGTGGTGTCCCTCTGCGGACCCTTTCCGCGCGGCCCATCGAAGCGAATGTATTGTATCCGTGCCTGAGCTGGATGAGAGGACGTGAAGGTGCGGCTTGGCCTGTGCAAAGGTTGCCCGAGGTATTTAGAAAGGCCATAACGACCACAAATCGGTCTTCGCAAAGCTAGTGTTGAGGTGTGGCGCAGAAGACTGGCTGATGTGGCGCGAAACATCGAGAACCTGTGGAGGCTCAATGAATTGCGAGAAGGGAGGCCCAAATTCCGAATCCCGATTACACAGCATAGGTCACGTGGAAAATATGTGGCGATCACTCTGCCTCGACCATTCCGTGTATTTGAGGTGCCTGCTCACAGCAAATTGCGCCACAGCATGTTCCAGACTTCGCTTTCGTTTTTCATTCTGGCTCAAGGCGGTGTGAGCTTTGTGTAAGTAGGCAGTAAGCATTGCCTCTGGATGACTTCTAAAGTGCTGCGCTGCTGACTCAGCAAGAATCACGCGGGCTGCGTCCCAGCCCAACGCCGGTCCATCTTGCTCAACAATCTACAGCCATGTCAGAGAAGAAGGTCAGTCAACAGAAACTCGCTTCACTTGCATGACTTATCGAATCCCCTAGCAATCTCCGACAGTCAGTCCCAACAAGCTCGCTATGTCGAGGGCGCTTGGAGCAGCCTTTCTCAATCACCAGGTTGAACAACTCGAAAAGTCCGTCAACGGACCTGCCTCGGGTAACTGGAGGAGACGCCAGGTCTCTCCTACTGTAGGAAATATCCTACCGCCTGCCAACGGCGGTGGCAGGCGCCCGCCAATGGCTCCAGGGATCAAGGTGGCGAGCCGAGAAGACTCACAGTCTGTACGCAAGGCGAGAGCTCCGCAGGGAGGTGGAATGCCGAGGAGTGTCCCTCAAGAGCGGAGGAGGTCGAGCGAAGAAGAAAAGGACGACAGGAAGAGCCGCAAGGATGCAGACGTCGTCGTTGTCGATGCCAGTGTCCTCGTCCATGCCCTTTACAAGCTCAAGAAGTGGTGCCGCGAAGGGCGAGAGGAAGTCATAATTGTTCCCCTTGAAGGTACGCTGGTAGTGTCGCTATCTCTCGTAAATTTATTACAACCGGCGCCTATCTACAGCTCTCAACACACTCGACCTCCTGAAGAAAGGCACCAGCGCACTCGCCCAGCGTGCACGGGCGGCGTCTCGCGTTCTTGAAGCCCAGGTCGGCACCAACCCGCGCATCCGAGTTCAGCAAGACGAAGCCTTCGTTCTCTGGGACTCGATCGAATTCAAGGACAACTCCGATTCTTCCGCAGCTGCGCCACAACTGCCATACACCTCGCCCGAATGGGTGCGCCGAACGATCTGCTGTGCACAATGGGAAGTCGAGCACGCCAAAGGTCCTAACCCACAGACCATTCCCAAGGTGACCCTTGCCGTCCTTGCACCCGGACCCGAACCGCCTGCCGCAGGGGCCGACTTCAAGCCCTCCTCGTCCCCGACGCCTGTCCCCCTCCCGGCTCCCAATGCCCACGCCAACAAGCACGAGCCGCGGTCCTCGGGTACCCTTGTGGCCCACTGGGCTGCCCGTGCCCGCATCTCTATGCTTCCCGTCGACCCCACGGCCGCGCCCGCAGACGACGATGCTCGTGGAGGCCCCAAGCGCGCCCCCGCGCGCTCGCGCCGCACCTCTGATGGTAGCCCCAAAGGACACCAGACTGGGCTCGTGGAGCGCCCGCCCGCGGTGATGGCGATGATGGAGATAGTCGCTCAGCCCACCAAGGTCGTCCGCGTGCTTGCGCGTGGCGAGAAGCTCGACCCGGATCCTTAATCTAGATATACCTGCTGGATTACCTCTTGAATTGCAGATCCGCGCAAAAGGTGAGCAGCATGGCCTGTCCGTGAAGGTCTGTTTGTTGACTGATCAGCGCCTGGTCTCCAGACTACAGCTACTATCGACAGAATACAGACTAAAGAGCAGAAAGCTCTCGTCGGCGTGTGCGCCAATTCGACACACGTCCTTCCTATTGGCTTGACTATGGACAGGTTACGATTGCCACTGCCACTAACGGGAGATGTACTGTGCTTGAGACCTCTTCTACACTTTCCTGCGCTGAGCCACATCGCACTACATAACCTACAACACCAACCAACATGAACGATGTAAGATGGGATCGGATGACGTGGTGTTGGAATGACAAACGGGGAAGGTACGGACCCTTGTGTTTAGTTTTAGGCTGGTTTCTTGGATACAGTATTCACGTTCGGAATCGTGTTTTTCTCTGCTCGACCTACCTTATCCGCTTCCTTGGCTTATGCTCGACACTTCCATGTCTCTCTCCCCGTTTCAGATCATCCATGCGATCCACAATCGTCGAATCACAACTCCCTCACCCATTCCTCCACTATGAACAATCTTTTCTTAAATAACTCTTCCCTCAACTCGATATGTATTCCCGTGTATGCCTCGAAATATATGGTACCTTTGCACATGAAGTTTACTATCGTCATCACCTCTCAGTTTTGTTTAGTATCATTGCGTATCATTTTTGCTGACTCATCATTGCAGCATTCCCTTCTGCCAGTGAATCTGATCGACGATTTTGGAGGTTAAACTTATACTGGTTACACTGGCAGGATGCAATACAGGAGCAAGACTATATTCTTTATCTCAGTCCTCGCGATCCAGTCCACGGCAACTAGCACCCTGCGCCACGACTTTTAACCAACTATTCGAAGACAGGGCGATTGAGATCCTTGAACACATCGCAAAAATTGGACGAAAAGGCGCGTCATTCCAGATTCCCGCCTACTCACTGAATGACTAGCTATATATGCAGTTCGCCCGCATGGCTCGCATATAGACGCTACAGGAGTCGGCGTCTCGATCCTCAGCCATGTTTACGGCCACTACGTGCAGGACTACTGATACCCAACTGATACCACACCACAGCGTCGAGATCTCGTGGACCCCCATTTCCGCATCGGCACTGGAACGTGGTCTTGAGGCTGTGGTGTGAGGCGTGAATGTGCTCGATGGCCCGTAATGGGGCCTATGCCTAGTGCGTATTACTCACTTTGTTGCGAAGGCGCTCCGGCTGATATAGATTTTAAGGGTGATTGTGGTGTAGGGATCCTCCCAGGGTAAAAAGACGAACACGGTCTCTCTACTGTTGTCTTCACAAACTATCGCGCTCTCCTTTATATTCCTTCTGAAGCGGCTTGGGCTTGACTTTGTTTTCTCGAATTGAGTGCAGAACCTCAGCGGCCTAAATTACGCTCCCAGCACCTCGAAGTTGTGTTTAATTCCACTCATCATACGCAGTGTATCCAACGCCATCTACACTAGTCGAAATCGGCATGACGCTAATGTCCTGCATACGCTTCAACCCACATGTCGAGTGCGCATCTCCAGTATTCCCATCAAACCGCTACAGGATGTTCCAGCGTATGGGCTAACTCGATTTCAAGATGTCCAAATTGAGCCTCCCCTTTTCGCAGACCCACCCATTGAGCAAGACGTGCGTGAAGGTTCTTCGTCTCTCAAAAACTGTGTCCACGATGAATGATGGTCATATAAATATCATTATTCCAGAAACTCGAGAAGTTGCTATTGGATACTTACACAGTCCTGGCTGTAAGCCTGGAGTGCGCAGCGATGCAGGACCGATCGCAGTACTTTTGGGAGGTGCCGCTGTTTAGACCTGGACTCCGGAGGCTGTTTATTTGCCTCCCCTCTGGTGCGAATAGATTCTGAACGTTCGACGTGATGCCAGCGACGTGAACGGCCCTGTTCTACTTCCGATGGTTCCTTTTTGTTTGTAACTTCTGTCTACACGGTATACAGGTCTGGTCTGGTGGATACCTTTGTGGCATTCTGACAGCTTCGTCGCATTAAGACTATGTCACAATAGAAAGCCACTGGCATGGAAACCGGCGAACCGCAGCTTCCATGTTCTATGACAATCGGTGTTTACATGCCAGGGCTCCAACTCTACTGCAGTGTCACATGGCAGTAGACAGTTGAGATAATAGAGGTCTATAAAATGCCTTCCTCTCCGCTGACAATAGCTCATTCGAACCCCCATCGAACTCTGTTGTCTGCTGAATTTGAAGAAATGACATCTCCTCTCCCATCTGGCGTCTACGTCATCATAAATGAGGGCACCAAGCAAGCTGTTGGTGCGACCAAGGTCCCTCACTTGGAGGGTACCTTGCCTATCCGGAGCACGGAAGACTCTTCGGTCAGACCTGACATCCAGGTTCGTACCATTCACCATTACCGATCCACATCGTGGACTTCAGACACTCAAAACTTATTTCTCCATGAATTACCCAGTTCAAAATCACTCATTTGAAGGACAATAACTACACCGTTGAGGTCGAAGGGCTCCCCGTCGTTGGAATCAATGGCCACGTCGTCGCCCTCGTCAACCCGACAGTACACGTCGAGTGGGAGATCAAACCGCTCCCCCACATCCCTGGCACTCGCGAAGTCTTCGCGTGGGTGTTCACTTCGGTAGTTCCATATTGCCATCTGTGCTCATCATTGCTCGTCACTCTCAGTATCAAACAGGTCGAACCAGTGGCCAAGGGCCTCCTCGGTATCACGGGCTACGGCTGGGTTCTCAATAACCCAGAGGCTGGAACTGATGTAAGTCCTTGCTCGGATTTCAACTTATAGCTTGTGTTGACGTTCTTGGGGCTAGGTTACTATCAAAGGTCTGATGCTGACTGGCCCCCCTCTGTTCCATAACCCCACGCAAGCTTGGGTGTTTGAGAAAGTTTAGGTGTCCAGATGATTAGGGTCTCCTCCTGGTTTGTGGGTAGGTATTAATGGGGCCGATGATTGCCTTTATATACATATACGATTTTGAATTGATGAATGTGCCAGTGATATCCCTAAACGTGCTTGAAATGGGCATACTTTATAAGTCAAGGACTTCCAAAACAGACACTTTACCTGTTTGCTTTGAGGAAAGCGTATCACTTTTACGCATTCCCAGGACATAGGAGAAATTTACTTCTGAATCCAACATACTATTCCAATTAGTCTCAAGTTTGTCAACAACTGACGGAGATATAGCCTCTGTCTAACCAGTTGAAACATATTCATAAGAGGTCGGATTAATCGACGTCTGTTTGGGCTACTCCATTGAAGTATACCACTTACAGTACATACACATTTAACAAGTAGCAACGTAAGGTCCGTTCAAACTGGTCACCGTAGTTTATGGATTAGTTTACACCCCTGGCGTCGCCGAAGACCCACAGCTGTTCAGGAGGATAGAATGGGGGACCAGTGAAGATCAGTGTACTAACAACAACCTAAGATATAAATCAGCAATAAGGACACCCAAAAAAAATTTGGAGTGTATAATCACATCACTTCCAGCCTCTGGCGCTTTGAGAACCCACCCTTGCCCTAGGGTGCCAGGAATATGGATGGGCGGTCCGAGCTCGATCTGCTCGATGCTGATGGAAATTCTAAGCATAAAATATACAACAAGCATCTCAGACACTCACGTATAGACGGGAAGAGTGCCAGGATAGATGTTGCGGGGGACAATACGCCACTCTGACTGCATGACCGGACTGATCAGCGCGACGACCTTGCCGTTGATCCCAACGACGGGATGGCCGTGGACTTTGATAGAGTAGTTTCCATTCCCGAGGAGGTCGATGTTGAACTGTATAAAGGTTGAAGTGAGGAATTGGCAGGGCATAGGCGTAGCACGTGTGATACAGACCACGATATCTGGCCTAACTAGATCGTCATCTGTGCTCTGGATAGGCAGGCTGCCGAAGAATTTGTCTGCAGAAGTCCCGATCGCCTGGCCAGTACCGTCGTTTTTAATAGTGTAAACACCAGAGGGAAGGGCAGTCATTGTTTCTGTGGGGTGGTGAAAGCTTGAGGGGGTCGGTGAAAAAATACGAGACTTGTTTTTATACACACCAGTCAACGCCACCATTTACTGACACAGCCTAGAGCTTCTCAGTTTGGACTCCACCCAGTAATAAGGATTCGGTGGCACCGGCCAAGCGCTCTGCCCCAATCCTGCTCCTCCGGCTAGAGCGCTCTTCAAAAATAAAAGTATGCCCGTGGATTAGTTTGTTCACATGGCTCAACGTAACACCAGGCAAATATCTCAACTGTGTCGGCGCCCAAACGCCCCCGTGGCAGGAGCATCCTCAAAGGGTGGTGGACGGTGCGATTTCCATTCCAATGGACCAGCGGAATGAAAGTAAGGCTGCGAGTAGTTGGATAGAGATATAAATAGCTTATCTAAAGGACTTAATTAGCGCAACTTGTAAAAGACAGAACTCACTGAACCTGAGAAAAAACCCCGCTGTCAGACACCCATATGGTGCCTGTAATTTGCTGAACTCAATTTGCGTCATCTGATAGATTCTATGAACCATAGTGCGGCCCAATTTCAAGTTGTGTAGGCCATGCTTAAGTCACCAGATTGAGATGATTGATTGAACTATTCTGATACGTGTCGAGGTCGTTGTTTATGGGCACCAATCACAGGCTCAGCGTTAACCTGGATGAATTAACATCAGTAGATCAAGTTTACTCAAATTCGAGAATCTATTAACATCACTGCCCGGATTTTGTGAGTATCTAACCGCGAGAAGCAAGTTGCTCGACCGCCTCGACGCTTCAAATAAAATTTTAACTACATGAACCACTTTCAAGATACTTGCACTCACGTGTAGATGTTGCGAGTCCCAGGATCAAGGTTATGGTGAACGATCTGCCACTCGAAACATCCAGCCGGACTTTTCCTTTTCTGTACCATGAGTTTACTGTAGCCTCTCCGGTAATTCGAAGCAATTGATGTCAATGCTGTAGTTCCCAATATCGAGGATAGTAAACTGTATCAGATTTGGGAAATGCTGAAGCCATGTAAAATGTCTGAGCGAACCTATGCGTTGTCGACGGAATGTCTGAGATGAAGTCATGCCCTTCAGAGTTCACAAGCCTAGATTTGATAGTCATCTGATAGGACTTGTCATCGCCATGTTGGATTTTGAGAACAAGTACATACTCATTCGATTTCCTGACGGTTAATAGAAACATTGAGAAATAAGCTGTACTCCAGTCGATGCTCAAGTACCTTGGATGATTGCTAAGTTGAGATTAAATAATCAATCACATCCCAAAATGGACAATCTACAACTTTTGATTCCTCTCTCAGGCTTGATCAACAGACAACGCTCAGATAACGTTAACGCTCCGCGAAGCGTCTCTCCTATTCTCCACATCGCCGTTTCCTTGCCCGCTCGCCACCTGAGGTCCCACTTTCCCTCTTACGAGTCTCCCAAAGCTCCTCGATATCGTCATTACCTGGAGCACCATATCGTTCCCTCAATTTCTCACTTGGTACTATTTCGATTCATTCTTCAATAGAGATAGTATTTCCAGAGTGTCTGTTGTTGAGACCATTTGCATTGTGGGCACCGAACAGGTGTAGCATGGGCATATTGGTACAAGGGTGTCTGTCCGAAACAACCTTCGTGTCGTTGCAGACTATTCCAACGAAATCCTTTGGGCAAACCAACAGACATGCGAGGTCTGTCCCTCAAGCTGTTTTGTCACAAATTGCCCAGGTAACGGAATGGCGCATCGCAGCTACGATATCTAACGGATTTTTTGCCGGCGAGCCCATAGCCCAACGAATAGCAACAGCGTCAGTCACACGTCCTCACTAGCGTCGGGGTCCAGCGTACCCAGGGACTTCCTGGCCATTTATTTTCGGAAGATCTCCTGCGTAAGCGCCGGTACGGCTCCACAGATGTGCTGGTAGTGTCCGCGCGCAGCACGGTTGTAATGGCGAAAAGTAACGCAGGGAGGGCTGGATGGCTGATGCTGGGAGCGTGGCGAGGTGGGATTCGGATAGGAGTTTGGTGATCCGTTGAAGGGTAAGGGGTCCGAGGGTCGTACGCATCGCTTGTACTGGAGGGGCAGCAGAGTCAAGGCTGAATTCGTTTTCGAAGTGAGTGAGAGCAGGATCAGAGAATCAAGCGACTCAAATACATGAGTTATAGCTTGCAGTCACGACTGCTCAAAAAACGAAACTTGAGCGTATTCGAGTTAGGCGGATTGTCCCATGCCACGCGACTCGCTGGACTGTAGATAATGTCCAAGTTCGTCAACCGGATCCGCATTGGCATTCTCGCATTAGCTCATATGTGTAGGGACTCGGATGGCCAGTTGCACCGGACTGGCCGAGTTCCGTGTCTGAACTGGTTGGCGCTGGAAATGACGCGCCAGACTGCCATACTAGTAACTTTTGTGTCCGCTCCTACCTCCCATGAAGTACACAGGGCAAAAATAAGGCCCATACAAAGTTTCTCTATACTATACGCGGGAGGATTTTGGAAACCTGGAAGGAAGATTGCGTGTCAGCCGGGATATCCGTAATTTCAAGCCTCAACGCTCACCAGATGCAACGTACACACTACATGTTCACCATCCAGCTTCCTTTGGCGTCTGTACGCATCTTCAGCTCATCACAGGTCCACTCCCGGCGCAGGTTTCAGACAGTTCCACTTGTGCACTTTCGCAGTTCCCCGGACAGGCGTCCGCTTCCCCGGGGCGAGACCACCCTCAGGTCCGCACTACCACCAGCAAAGTCACCCTGGGTCCTAAAAGTCCACGCGGGACACGAAACAAGGGTCAGTTACTCATGCTCTTCAAGCGGCACAACGATTTACGCGTGCATCGGTATGGCTCCACGCACATGGTCAGGTATGTCCTTGTCGTTGTCCTGAGCCAAGGACGTCTCCGCCGCATGCTCCATCGTCGACGTCCACCCACCCCCGGCCTCCACTTCCACCTGTACCATACCAGGACCCGTACGAGGTGGGGGCGAAAATGAATTCGTCTCGTGGTGCGACGTCGTAGCTGCCCAAACTGAATACGCGGTGGCCGTGAGCGTTAACTACCAGATGGGAAAAGATAAGGGACAGAGAACGTACTCGTCGCGAACAGGGTGCATATGATAGCCACGTATACGTCGACCATCTTGACGGTTATTGCGAGCTGGTAGTTGCCGAGGGAGAGCAGGACGACTGCGGCGACGCCTAGAATGACTGGGTGGAGGAGGTAGGGCATGTGAGCTGCAGATTGCACCAGGGGAGCTGAGACTCACGTGGAAAGATGAAGTTGGTGCTAGTTATCCAGCACAAGGTGCGCAGCCTGTTCGTCAGGGAGTCTAGCGAGCGTGAGGCTATGAGATCAGCGCAAGGGCTAGGAGATACAGAAAAAGGGCAACGCACTTAACAAGTGGGAGTCGTGCGTGCGCCAGCTTGCCATCCCCTCGAATGCATTAGAGTGCGTCCACAGGTGCCACAGGAACAGCAGTGTGATATACCTGTTTTTCGGTGTCAATATCACCAGAGCTTGCGACAAGAGGTGCTAACTCACGCCGTATCGAAGCACTCAAGGATCCAGCTGACCCTAATCGTCCAACTATCGCCGACCGCGCTAGTACACCGCACGGAGCGCCATGAGCCGCACTCGCGCGACGCGAGGAAAAGGGTGATGAAGACCGCGCGCACGATCTTCACGGTGACTGTGAACGCAAGGATAGCGGCGATGCGGGACAGGCGGTCGTACGACAGGCGGAGTACAATGAAGACGCGCAGGACGAGGATGGCTTCTGTGAACCATGTCATCCAGGAAGACAGGAATGCACCGACGAAATCTGCGCGACGTTTGTGGTCGTCAGTACCATAGGTTTGAGATGGAGGCAGGCACCTACTTTCGATGGGGTTGAGGTTGTCTGTGCTCAAGGGTGACAATGCCACTTTGACCTGTAGGCCTGCTGTGTCAGCTACCGGCGTACAGCGATGCCGTCGAACACGCACGGTCAGGTGGATACTCAGTAGGCCATCGAGGATACCAAGAGATATGGATATGACATTGAGGATGAATATAGGTGTCCGCCGTGAGTGTGGAGTCGAGAGCGCAAACAAGAGGCCCAGGAGAGGGATGAAGATCGCTGTGAAGACGACAGAGAGACTGCAATAAAGGGCACGTAGGGGCCTATGATCGGGGTTCGTGACGCAGAAGCGTCCAACTCAGCTAGCTCAAGCAGGAAGAGCGGCATGGCATGCCAGTAGAGTCCCAGCGTCAGGCTACATAAGTCAGCTGTCGGGATAACCCGTAATTGTGAGTTTCAACTTTGTATGTGAGATTGAATCTTTCGTTACACCGCCACTAAATTTAGGCCAGGTAAACTTGAGACTTGGAGGGATGATTTACCAGCAGGCGACGCCGCCCAGGCAGCTGCATCCCTGACACCGTACCTCGCCCCAATTTAAAACGCCATAGCGATACTATTGTACCAGATTACCTGGCCCAGTGCAGCTGGCCGCGTAGTCTCCTTCATATTTGTCTCCATAAATATCTGGATTTCTCAGCTATATGCAAACTCCTTCCTCTGTACTACTACCAGCCGCCAATGTCGGACGTTTTTGAAGTTGAAACCTGAAACCAAACAAGCCCAAGATTGTGAATCCGATGTCTAAGCCTACTTGGGTCTCTAAGCGCCCACGTCCAGGGATACACTTCGCCTCTCCCCAGCTTTGAACTAGTATCACTGGCTCTAGGGCCTCTCTAGCCCAAATGGCTCCACGTCCTGGCTTTCGTTACGCATTCCTGGGGGCCCAATGGCCTGCTCTAGCTTGACCCAGATGCTCCACCCTTCTTGCCGTCATAGCTTCGCAACGCGCTATGAGCGCCCTACACTTGGCACTTGAAGAATACAAATTTCTATATAACTGACTCACTTTCGCTTCTACAGCCCATTCTTTCACACATCTCACCCAACTCTGAACTTGCAATGCCTTCCAATTTTTCTCCCCTCCCCACCGGCCTATACGCCATTCAAAACGATGCGACTGGCCAACTGATTGGCGTCTTCCCCGACGAGTCCAAAGTCGGCACCTCCCCTATCAAGAGCACCGACGACAAGTCAACCACGCGTAACCTTGAGGTATAAATCATCCACCGAAACTACAAATGATCCAAATCACTAACTCCCTGTACTTGGACGCAGTGGAAAATTACTCACCTCAAGGACGACCTCTACAAGATCGATGTGGAAGGGCTCCCTGCTATTGCAATCAACGGCCAGGTCGTTGCGCTAATAAACCCGACTGTCACTGTCGAGTGGCAGATCACCCAGCTCAACTACCTTCCCGACAGCGCCCCGGTGTATGCGTGAGTGGCCACTACTGTAGTTTTAACTCGTGTTCATTATTGCCCTCAGTATCAAGCAGCAGCACGGTAAACTGATCCCTGGAATGAGCGGCTATGGCTGGGCGCTCCCTGACCGTAAGGCTGGAACTGAAGTAAGACTTGTCCTTGCTCCAACTTGTCCAGTCGCGTTCACCTTGTTGATCTTATCTTTGACTAGGTTAACATTGAACCTTTGATGTTCGCTGCGCCACCCCAGTTCTATGACCCGATGCAGGCTTGGAAGATCACCCCCTTAAATAAATGATAGATTTCTTTTGGACTTTCAGTGTATCGTAGTGTCACTCCTGGTATTTGATTGGCTACTAAGTGTGTGTCTGGCCCTGTGATTCATTTCATTCATGATTCGTCCAATGGCGTCGATCTCGACTCGTAAAAATGTGTGGCATACACAAAGCTGTCCTTCCGTTGAGGACCAGCATTGATGGGTGGGATTTCCATGTTGCCTTCTACATACATTGCGTACCATACGAGTACTTGAACTTTGACATTATAAATCTTATAGACTTGAATTGAAGAGTAATCTGCCTACTAACATAGCCGGCACAGTTGAACGTTATTCACGTCATGCAGTGTCAAACAACATTCACTGTTTCATTCATAATCAGGTACATAGGTTCTTGAACTTGCTAGGCCATACTTCAATCAATTGAACTACCATCATGCTGCGGTGGCAGTGATACTGGTACCACCTTCACCTTGCAAATGAATCGGGGCAGCCTGGTCAGACACAGTCTGGAAAAGCTCTACAATACGCTGCATATCTCCAGATTGGACGCTTGGGTCTTTTGCGATCCTATGAAAGAATCAGTACCATTATATGTTGCATCTTCAACGAGGGGCGTACTTTGCGCTGAATGCCACTGTTTCAACTGTCTTCGCAGGTGTATCGCGAATGAGGAATTTCAACGAGCGTGTCACAACGAACCATCCAGCGACGATCTCCGTCTTTCAACGCGAATGTTAACCGCTGCATCCCAAATAAGTGATGCAAACTCACCCCAGCTTGCGACTCTGAGGCCGGGACCTCGATAAGTTCCTTCCATACTATCGAGCTATCTATGGCCGCAGCATCACGATTCTTGATATTGGTCTGGAATGACTCCAGCGAAACAACTCGGTGGTTTACACGGAATTCGGCATCCGAGGAAAAGAGTGCTTCGAACGACGATTGAAACTGGGAGGCGGTGGTGTTGAAAGAATACAGGGTTGTGAAACCACGTTGGATCCAAGACGGCAAAGAGCTAGGGTTTGCAGCGGTGGTCATTCCCGTTTCAAATGGAGTCTAGAAACGACCAATATGAGAAAGACTAGGCATTGTTGAATGGAATAATCGAACTCACGCGCGCCAAGTGGGAAATAATTGTTGGTTTGAGATGGAGAAATCACAGAGGATGCTTACTTTATATCTTGTCGAATGGAGGATCAGATATTGAGTATCACGTTTTGGGGTAGTCTGGAGCGTCTTTTTATATCTACGGACTCGAAGCTAGGTGGAATCTATGCCGCACTAAATCCAAGATGGCTCAGCAGTGGCACGTAGATTGCCGTCTTCCTGAGAATTAGAATAGATGGGCGGTCGGCTGATAATGGTGCTGGTTTGGCTTTGCACGTACACAGCTTTTGCAGACATGGAGGTACTGGTAGACATGTAGTGGTTGATTGTCCCTTGAATTGAAGACATCCCTCGCCAGACATAAGAGAGAGATGATAGTGCAGAAGAATAAAACATGATTCTGTGTCCGATAGAGAGTGTTTGGAGGCAAGGGATGCTAGAACAGAATTTCCAGATAGTTTAATCAATATTTTCATGATTGAAGTTGTTGAACCATACTGCGGAGTTTCTTGGGAAAATACCTACAGATTCCGATGCTGCAACTAGAGGCTAGAGCAACATTAACTGTCAATGTCATGTATACAAACCTGCCCTTGGGTCTCATTGAGTCACAAGTCAGCGGCTTGATATAAGAAAGTTTGACTCAAATAATCGCTTACCCAGGGCCTGTCACCCTTGAAGCTTGATTCTGATACATATCTTTATCTGTGCACCAACATTCTATAAGGAAAAAGGAGCCCTCACGTTCCGAGACATTACGCTGGCGAATATCGAGTTGAAAGTCCATAATCGGTTGTTGCAAGTTGCTGATGGATGGAAAGTTATATTATCTTGGATTGATTTCTTACAGCCACGAGTCACAACGGACCAAAGCAGCAACGAAGCCATTAAAATTTGGGTCGACCGCGCCCTGATGTCGACGCATGGATGGTGATTGAAGGGCATTAAAAGAGGTGCATGATCAGGGGATGGTCAGATGGGAGTGACACCATTGGGACAAACAAGAAAAAATAGAGGCTGTGAACCGTCGCCGCAACGGCTGTTTATGATCGATATGTACATTTAAGTTCTGTGGCAACATCTTATTCAACTTTGGTGGCGTTCTGACAGCTTCTTCACAGGCGGACTCGAATTCTGGACTGTTGTAAACTTTGACTCCCTGCTGTTTTACTTGCGGACTGCCGCCGCTGTTTTTCTTGAAGCTGTATGTAATCTGATATGTAAACTTGTACTGAGTATCACCTCCTCCCGCGCTACCTTCGAAACTAGGTGCAATTTTAACCGCTACGGCGTTTTTAAATGGGCCCTGCGTGCAAGCTTTCAATACCTAATCAACAAGGTCCCGAGGCCTCCTCTAGCTTCACACACACGCCCAGTTCGCTTGTTGTAACGTGGTATCGCATTGAAGGCGCCTCGCATATGAAGAATGAAAAGAAATAAAAATTTCTATATAACCCGTTCTCTTTCACTTCCACAACCCATCCAAATCCATATCTCATCTAGCTCAACAACTTGAAATGGCTTCCAATCTTTCTCCTCTCCCCACTGGCCTCTACGCCATCCAAAACCTTGCAACCGACCAATTGATTGGGGTCTTCCCCGACGAGTCCAAAGTCGGCACCTCCCCTATCAAGAGCGCCGACGACAAGTCGACCACGCGCAACCTTGAGGTATGCACCGTCCACTCAAACTACAAATTGTCCAAATCACGGACTCCTTGTAATTTTATCACAGTGGAAAATCACCCACCTTAAGGAAGACCTCTACAAGATCGAAATAGAAGGGCTCCCTGCTATTGCAATCAACGGCGAAGTCGTTGCGCTCGTCAACCCGACCGTCACCGTCGAGTGGAAGATCACCCAGCTCAACTACCTCCCTGACAGCTCCCCAGTCTACGCGTGAGTTTCCATCGTTTGTGGCTTTGACTGATGCTCATTAGTTCCCTCAGTGTCAAGCAGCCCCACGGAAAAGTGATCCCTGGCATGAGTGGCTATGGCTGGGCGCTCCCCAGCCGTGAGGCTGGAACTGAAGTAAGACTTACTCCAACTTGTCCGGTCACATTCGCTTTGTTGACCTTATATTTGAATAGGTCAATATTGAACCTTTGATGTTCGGTGCGCCGCCCCAGTTCTATGACCCGATGCAGGCTTGGAAGATCACGCCGTTGAATGAGTGAGCGAGGGATCTTTCGGATAGGACACGATGGACTTTTCAGTGGATTGTACTGACTCCTGATGTACTTTTTGGTGTGAATTGCTTGCTTTGCTGTGATTCAATTTGTCCGACAGTATCGACCTCGACTTGTGAAGATGTGCGGCATGCAATTAACCATGCATTTGTGTCTTGTTTGTCATCTCCTTGACTGATAGTTGAGTGAATTTGAAGGACTCGGACACGGTTATAATGACGCGTTACAGCGATAGATTAGCCTGTCCTTACATATAAACAACATAATAATGCGTAAGTGATTATCTTAGCTCATCCATATTTTCCCCTCGTGGGTCTTTCTTCCTCTATCTACATCAAATACCAGTGGGTACATAAAGGAGGAGGAGAGGACTCTCTGACCATGGAATTCTTCTGTGTATTTCAGTGGATGAAGGCGTGGAATAATCGATATCCAAACCGTCAATATACGCACATCAACGAAGTTGAAGAAATGTTGAAAACTGGTAACGTGGAAGAAAAAACTGTGAGCTGAGATGAAAGCCATGGCATATCCAGGAGAGCGCGAACCGAACTACAACTCATGTCTTGATGCGCTGCCAGCCCGGCGTGTCTTCCGTTTTGGACTCCCATTGATTTTGGCACTAGTACTCCGGCACTTCCTCCTCGGCAGTTTGGGTACAGGTTTCGGCGTAGGCCCTGCGCCGCGTATGCGTATGCGCCCGTCTTTCAGCGTTTCGGTGATGATCGGGCTCGCGGCAGGGCGAAATTTGTGTTCCTTCGAATATCTACAAGTCGCAAAGTATCAGTACTTGTGGCTGAGAATAAGATCATTAAAAACCAGGATATTCGAAGAAAGCAAGAAAGCGGGTTCACGAAAAACGTACCGCGTCGCGTAGATAATCTGCGGCTTCTTCTCCGCATGGAATCTTTGACGCGCAGAGATCGCGGCGCAAAGCAATATTAGAGCAAAAAGGAGGACCAACAAACGTCTTGGCGGCTGAGGCTCCTGAGCGATTTGAATATGCGCATCCTCTTCTGCTGTTTCGTCGTCATCCTCATCTTCCCAGTCCTCCGTGGTGTCACGTTGTTCGTGGTCTGGGTTGGATTTCTCCATAGATGTGTTTTTTTCGTTACTGCCAAGAACTGCCTTCGTATCTGCGGGGTGCGTGGCGGATGGGGGATTGGACATGGTGGTGGTACCTAAACCTGCCTGGGTCGCGCCAGGAAGGTCGTAATTATGTAAGAATGTGTGATTAGATATGAACAAGCGTTTAGACCCGTGCTACGCTACGGCAAGACACAGGTCTAGGCCGCCTGCGGCGGCGGTTGGAAGACATCAATA